>JAMAFK010000036.1:0-269773 GCA_023627375.1 Penicillium paneum
GTGCTAATTCATGGACGCGTTTTGGATGGGTGGCCCACTCGCTAGTGGTGGCCCACTCGCATGTGAAATACGTTAGTAGTTAGTTAGATGACTAGTCACCATGTAGGTACAGTCCTCGTTGTCGCTAAAATGTGGTATAAGATTCTTCTGACAGGTTATTTAGTAGTACGTAAAACGAGAACATGATACCAGAAAACACATCTGCATTCCCTCATACAGCCCAGTAAATCCTCACGCTCGCTTGAAAGACGTGGTTTGACCAGCCGGGAAACCTTGCTCGGGCCCAAACGGCAATCGAATCGCCAACCTCTAACTCACGCACTTCATGTCCATCAAGGGTAAGCCGGCCACGACCCAGTATCTTCTCAATCTCAAGTGCCTCGGGTGAGTCTGCCTGGGTATCGTCTCGATAGTCCCATACAATTCTATTGTGCTGCATCTCGCTAACATGGGCACCATTGACTTGCAATTTGTTCTGGCGCGGCAACAGCAGCGCATCTGCCTCGGTATAGTGTTTTCGGACTTGTCCACGCTCATTGTCGAGGATCTCTTGCTCGATTCCATTGGCATACATGTTCCTCGTATGGGCTCCGTGAATGACTTCGATGTCAAACCAGGTCCATGAACATTCATACATGTTGTCACGGCATTTCCCGTTACCTTGGTCATGCGATGAGATATTGAAGACTATCCTGCGGCAAGGGTGTGCACCGCGATGGGGTAACGGGGTAGGACTCGATTCTTGCTCCAAGCTCTGAGAGAAACAGATTATCAACACGGCCGCTCAGCTAACTTGAGAGCGGATAGACATACCTTCCGATCATAGCAGAGGGGAACTGTCTTCAGCAGAACTTGATCACGATCTTTTTGAATGATCCGCTGGCCTTGCATTTTCTGCTCTATTGAAGGCCAATATTCCGCAGCATCAATGGTCATATCGATGAGCTCCTCGGGCAGACCGCGTGGGACCATCCGTTGCAACAAAGCCCGAACTTTGAGTACATCCGCTAAGCTGGGATGGAAAACTTGAGGTCCTGGGTCTGGAATACACTCATCCACCCCATTAGAATCTGTGCCGTTCGTATCTGCAGAAGGTCGGCCATGGGACCGGAGCCGGTTTCCAGGGCGAACTCCGAAAGGTAACATGGTAGTAATAAGGAATCTGTGTGCTGACTTGAATGAATAGACGTCGATCCGTATGATGTTTCTTTTCGCTCTGTTCTACCTAGCCTCGGGAGCTAGCTTTAGCTTTGTTTTTGTCGAATCGTTTGTGCACCTCAACCCCGCACGTCACATGGATAAGGCGGGGACTAAAGTGGTTCACTTTAGACTGTTGAAGCTATTTATTTCGTTGAAAGGAATTTAAAGTAGAGTAATGTTCAAGGTGAGAAATATGGATCCGATGATGGAAAGGAAACAGTCGATGATCGACAACTTGTACCCGTGAACGTTGATTGTTGACAATGACGTCAGTTTCCCCAGATAGCTTACTTTGCATACGCGGTATCTCCAGGGCTGGAATTACTATGTACGTAGATGCTCGAATTATGCATGGTCTCGAATTTTGTGTTCTTCATACAATACATTCAAATGCCCTTCCTAACGCCCATGAAAGATACAATAAGGCCTCTTTTATTTTCAGCCCCGTCTGCCACCCGCAGCTTTGTATGCGGCAGCCCGCTTGCTGCTTCTGCTTTCTCGCTTGGCCTTTGATCCACGGCTCTTCTGCTTCATTTTGATGGATGATGATCCCTCAGTAGCGCGGTGGCCCTCAAACACGAAAGAGTTGCCGGCAATGGTACTGCTAGCATCGGCCTTCACCTTAGCTGCACCCGCTCGGCCCAATAGCCTGTTGGCACGTCCTTGCATCGTTTTCTGGGCCTCATCTACACGAGACTTCTTGGTCTCGGGACCAGATGGTTCGCGCTTCTTGGCGATTTTACGGGCTCGAGTGACGCGCAGCTTGCGGGGAAGCATAGGAGGGAAGTTCTTTCCATTGAGCGGAAGCGATTCCTCAACACCATTGCCATCGTAGAATTGGACGTAGGCAAATCCTTTGCCAACACGAGTGGTGCTGTCACGGATCACGCGGACGAACTCAACGTTCTTCTTGATAGCCTTCTTGTCCTTGCCTCCAGTGTGGGCGTTGAAAATCCGCCAGAGACCCTCTTCAATATCGGCGGGAGCGCGAACCTTCTTCTTCTTGCCGGTCTTCTCGTCCTCTTCGGGAGTCTCACTGTCAATGAAAGACAGGTTGCCGACAAAAACACAGCGCTTGTGGTCGATTTCCGAGGGGTGAGCAAGGCTATCAACTCGCAAATGACGGTCCAATACCATGGTGCCGTTCAAGGCGGCGGGGGCCTTGCGTGCGGCGTGAAGAGTAGTGTAGACAGCGTATGCGTTGGTGCTGGGTGTGGTCTCGTCGAGGATCTCGCGCTTCGCGAAGGAAGCACGCTTAGGAATGCCACCACCACTGGCGAACGCAACAGAGCGGAAACGGATTGACTCGATCTTGTGCGGGCCGGTGGATTCAGGAAGCGTTGAGCAGAAAGAGGTCAGGTGCCTGAGAAGTGTTTTCTTGGCGGTCTTAGATCTGATAGCCTCGGTGGAGACGTTGCCCAGGAAGACAGTGCGGTTGGACTTTTCAAGTTCATCAGTTTTAGCGGAACCAGTCAAGCTCTCGTGCACAGGTGCAGGAGCGGCTTCCTCTTCATCGGTGTCTTCTGATGCCGACGCTTTGTCGGAATCCTCGCCTTCCTCATCTTCGCTACCATCTTGTTCGGTCTGCTTTTGACGCTTTGCGTGCTCGGCCTTCCTCCTTTCCTCATCCTTCTCCTCCTCCTTTGCAATGCGACGCATATATGTCTCCTCGACATCCTCGCCGGCACTGCCACGCTTACGTTTCCGGTTCTGTGTGTCGGTAGGTTGTTCTTCCTCCTCTGCGGCCTCAGAATCGCTTTCTTCGGCAGCATCTTCCATTACTTCATCGTCTGACACAGATGATTCCTCTTCTTCAACATCATCATCTTCATCCTTTTTTGCCCGTTGTGTGGGCTTGACGTACTTGATCACGGGTGCTTGCACAGGACCAGCCTATATATTGTCAGTCCAAAGTCTGTTGATTGCACATCCAGACAGACATACACTTTGCGCAAAAAGCGAGGACAGTGTTGGATCCAGAGATGCACCACCGAAGGGAAGAGTGGCAGCGGGCGTGCTGGTCTTCTCCTCCGTCTTGGATGAAGACTTTGACTTTTTGCCCATTTTGATGTTCTTGGTCTGTATTATAGTCTAAAATTGAGCGACCAAGGCGTGGGTTTGTTGCGATTGACACTTGCGCCGATGATAGCTCCGACTTTTTTTTTCCCTTTAGTTTCTGCTTATCGGGTCTTGGCATGGAAAGATAATTATCACGTGACTAAGTGTACACTCAAGAGTAGATGTTCCTACAATATGCGGTACATCAGACGTTGTATATGATAGATATGCATTAATATTACCTATGCATGCTTTCTATAACTATTATTTATTCTTCTTGCCTATTAAGTATCACCCTCTTCTATGTATTCCAGGCTGGGAGGCTCTTGTTTGGGACCGGGCGGTAAGCTGTGGATGTATGATACACTTATACACCTCTAACATAGTGAGACCGATGAACATATGATTTGTTCTTCATTCCTTCCTTCTGGCATAAAAATGCAGTATCAACATATTATTCTACAAGATGACCTGTCTCTTTCCAACTACGTCAGATACTATCTCACGTGACTTGCTTTTTTTCTTCGGGCGGTGAGCATTGCCCTCGCCGGAACGCAACGCGGCAGAATCAGCGGTCACTCGCTTCTGTTGCTGCACCCCATCTAGCGATCTGCTGCTTTTGTCTGCTGAAACCCCCTCTTTCTGCTGTGATTTTCCATCCCTGATCATTGGTTTGATCTTGACTACCGTCCCTGGGCACTTCTTCATGCCGCCAACTCCTCTGCGACTCGGTACCCTCGTCTTGTCCGCTTCCTAGCCATCCTCCCCTCGTCCTCCAGAGTCGGTCTGCGTAGGATTCGTCGGACCGAAAGCTTTTACCGGTTACAATAGTCGTGACACGCGTGGGTCTGGTCTTCCGTCATAAATCGCGTCTCAAGAACGCGGTGGTTTTGGGAATCGTGCTCGGTCGCGAGCAGCTGTGCTCATTACCGGCGTCGCTCCCGGCGCATTGTTGAAACGGTACGTCGCTTGAGGTTCTACATCACCACAAACCTCGTCTGGTCATTTTCGTGAGGAGGGAACGTTTCTATGTCTTCTGGAACTACTGTGATCGGTACACTTGCTTTGCGCGGCCTCTAGTCCCTGTGCTGAACGATTGTTACCGAACCTGGGGGCCTTCGATGATCAATCTCCGCACCACCGCCTTCTGGGGGCGCTGACCTATCTCTCTCACCCACCAACCACTTTTTGCCCACCCACTCCGTTTTTCACTGGTTTTGCTGAGTTGATATGGCAATTGAGCTAATTCGACCTGTGGTTTCTCCAGATTCTCGATCGAAACACCATCTGGTGGATCGGTGACCTTCCTCCCTCCCCTCACGCCTGCGGCGAATCTCAACCTCGCTGCAAGCAAGCAACCACCCTATACACTCCCCTCAACCCTTCTTGTCTTCATTCACATTGTGTTGCGCCAGTTCTCTTAGCTGCATAAATCTCCATGGAGGTAGCCGAGAGCAGAGAACAGGCCTCCGTTGGTCCCACAACGGGGGCAGAGTCCACATTCCCCAATGGCGAGCGGAACCCTTTTCTAGATGACCCGCTCATGGACGATGATGGTCGCTCAAGTAGCTTGAGTGAGATCGACGATGTTTCGGACAACGAGCCGTCCGACTTCGAGGACCCCATCAAATCAGACAAGCCAATGGAGAACGATTCGGAGGCCGAAACCGAGCGCATCGAGGATTCTCCACATAATATCCGGAAACATGACATTGTGTTGAGTGCCGCTAGTGCCGGACCAAGTCCTAGCAAGCTCCATCAATCTACAACACTCGATGATGTTGACGATGAAGCACCTGTGGCAGACGATTCTCCTAGCAAACCGCGACGGTCTTCGAAAAATAACGGCTTGACCGAGGATATCCCAGAGCTCGGCGGCCTAGGCGACTTGGGCGATTCTGAGCTTCCAGATAATCTCAACAAGAAACGAAAACACGAAACTGTCGCCGAATTAGGCGACGAAGAGCCCACGAAGAAACGCCGGAGCTCGATCAAGAGTGACTTGAGTGACCCGATAGACGATGATACCCCCCTATCGCCTGAGCCGCTCGGTAATCCCATGGATATCAATGAAAATGGCATACTGGTTGACGAAGTTCCTGAGTTGGATCTCCCAGCCCCGCCTTCCAAAGGCAAAAAGGGCAAAAAGGGTAAGCGGAAAGGAAGAAGGGCCCAAGACGGCGATGGGGAGGCAGAAGCCGGGGTCGAGGCCACAATAGAGGATGTTGCTGATGAGATTCGCGGAGAAGACGAGGAGCCTACGGAACGAGTAGACGAGCCCGATGACGCGGAGGCGATTCTTCGAGCCGAAGAGTGTAAGTTTATCCCTCCATGGACCCTTTGGGTGCAATGGACACTGATACCCTGTTCAGCTGTGAAAAAGATGTCTGCTATGGATTCGCTTGTGACACTGGAGAAAGAATTTGCAACGTTACGTGACAAGTAAGAAATTTCCCCAACTCTCACATGCTTCGTTGCTCATAATCCTAGGATTTATGATGAACGGATATCCAAACTCAACCGCGAGTTGGAGATGCTTACCGGTCCCAACCCGATGCATCCTGAGTACTTGCGGCAGATCGAATGTGTGCAACGTTACCGGGACGCCAAGATCAAATACGAACAAAACTTGTATCGACACCGCATGAAGTCACTCATGCACAAGGCTCTGGCCGAGCGAACACAGGCCCACAGCACATACTACCAGCGGATTCGGGATGCGCGCGAGCGGCATTCAAGTGCAGTCAGTAAACAATTCTATGCCATTCAGCATGATCGCTTCAAGACAGACGAGCTTAGCCCGCACCATATCATCCCATTCCCCACCCGTCGCTCGCAGCAAATCGCGCATCAGACCGCATACAACCAGGAGGTTTCAATTATGGCCGGTGTGGCCAAGTATGTTGGCTTCCCGGCTGCCCCGTCCTTGATGGGTGCACGGCCCACAGAACTTGATGACGATCTTGAAAAGATGGGGGTAAGTCATATTCATATTCCCTATTTGGTCAGTTACTGAGAGCATGGCATAGATTCATATCGAGTCTCGTGCATCGGCACCACGGCACTCGTCAGCAATACCGTCACGGACCACCATGTCTACCATGTCTTCTAATGCTTTCCGTTCGGCCGCGGAAGAAGCTTTTCTAGAACAAACACCCTGGGCAAACCCACAACATCCCATCCATCAGCAACAGCAACAACAGCATTCGCAGCCACCTCGACTACAAGGCCGCACATTTGAGCATCCGCAACAATCATCATATGCAACGCCAGCAGCTCAAAAGCGGATGGTAGACATCAACGCGCCTAATGGATCTGCATCCACCATTCCTGAGAACGCCTCTGCTGCCAACTCATCAGCTAACAACACCCCTTACGGCATGGAGCACGACGCAAGCCGTCAAACGCAAGGGCCCTTCCGCAACCCAGATTATGACACCGATCATCGCAAATCCGGGTTCCGGTCATTAAGTTCATCTCCCTTGGATGTGCGTAAATCACAGCCGCATCTCAACCATGCCCTCGAACACCGCTCTCCTATTACCGACGCACCATCTCACAAGCATATCTTCTCTCCGCCTTCTGCACGCCAAGGCTTGTTTCAGCCTTCAGCCGCTCCCCAACGGGAGACCTCGCCATCCCTCCCGTCTAAACCTGCTGATGTACATTACCGCGCTCATCAATCAGGAATATCCACAGGTCCTGGTTCAAATCATATGCCTAATCGATGATTGATTACCTTTGGCGATTCTTATTGAAACGACCCGTCGGCACCCTTCTTAATACCCCGAGAGTCTCCTACCCTCCTCTTTCATGCATCTTGTGCACTTTTCTTCTCTTGTGATAAATCCTGTGTTTTTCTACTTTCCAGCTCTTGCTCCAGCAGCAAATGTATCTTGACTGTCATTTTCACCTGTGTTGCATGAATGGAATACCAATCTGGTTGTCTTTGAGTTTCAACAGCGTTCACATGTGGGGTACTCCTGTTGTTATTACTTCTAACTTTGGATTCTAAGACTTTATTTGAATGGAACGGAATCTGTTTAAAGTTGTTTTTTTTTCTATCATCTGATGGGTGTATAAGGTCTGGATTTGTTTCTTTATGCACGCGGTAGAGAGATATCTTTTGCATTGGGGTTTCTTTCTCTTTTCTTCGTTCCTCTAGTGTCATTTGCTCTGTCCAGTGGTTTTATGCTTATTGATAAACATACGACATCTTTGTTTTATATCATAAAGCTTCCGAACCCTTTCTCTTATGCTTCATTCCCTGTTTGTTTATTGTACTTGCTTCTCACAGCCGCTCCCATTCTTGGTCAGATGATTCTCTTATAGGCTCAAAGTTTCGGCAATTCCTCGGAGCCTTAATGACCACATAGAAATTTGTTATGTTAGCAACATCTTAATAGTCAACTAGTACGTTAGTACGGTAGTAATATTCCACCATGTGAGGCAACAGAGAGAAAGAGTACATTTAGCAAAATAATTAAGAGAAGGAAAGAAGATGTGACAGGAGTGACTTGTTTTTGTTAGGTGTTTACATATAAAGTGCAGGTAGCTACCGTTCTGCTAATTTATATGGTAGCGGTGGGAAGAACCGGACAAGAGCGGTACTCAACTAGGAAGGTGCACCTGATATTTCAGGCAAGGGGTGGTCTGATCCGGGTAGCCTGATCTGAGGGGAGTGGTGTGATCTTTGGGTGGATGCATTAACACCCGATATATATATCTCCAGAAACCTAAGTTTGCATATTGTTGAGGGACTCCCAGAAATTGAAGATCGACACCTCATCCATGAGCGCATCAATGGCATCTTCGCCGATTGTTATTCCTGCCATAGGATCCTCGGCCGGTACTTCTTGCGGTGGAGAAGATTCGGATGCCAACTGAGGAAGGACCGTTTGAGGCATATAGTTTGGGAAAATGTAACGGATGGCTTCGAGAAAGATACCTCGGAAGACTGAAGAGCAGGGGTGAGTGTGTTGCATCTGTTCCAATACTATCATGCAGACCTCAATTTTGTTGAGACCCAGACGTCGGGAAACGGGATCCGGAGATTTGCAGTTGAGGAGGTGGACGTGCATTGCTGGGACCAACAACGGTGCCCTGGAGTGACTGTCAGATAAGATATTATTTGCAGAACAGTTGCGCACTTACGTCATAGAGCCCGAGAATCCCAACAGCTTCTCCTGTGCCAGACTATCAAGGATGGCATTGGTCTGTAGCGCAGCCATGTTGATCTGATTGCGGACGTGGGCTTGCCATGTTTCCTGACGAGATACGGGCAGCCCTTCTGGGTCCTTTGTGATGAAAGGACGGTAAAAGGTGATCATGAAAGCTCTTTTGGCCGTCAGAAGCAGTTAAGAATGGATATGGCGTCAGCACTCACTGGTAATGAAGCTGCAGGTGATACAAGGAAAAGGTTGCAAGTGGACTTTGTCCTGTTTCCTGATCTTCGGGAAGTTGGAAGCGCAAAATCTTTTGCTCGAGGGCTTCAACCTGTTGGAAAGACGAACTGACCCCAAAGGGTTGGTAACATAGGGTGAGAGTCTCCCCTAAAAGCTGAGTGAGTTGAATCATTGTCACCCAATAGTCTGCTAGCCGCGGTAGGTCCTTCGGGATATATGCTGCTGATATGGATTCGGGTAAGCCGACAAGATCACCCAACATATCATCCGCAGATGGCGGTACAGTGTTGCAGTCATTCATGTTGATCCTCAATGGACGACCCATTGTGAGACTTAGCCAGCGGTCTCGAAAGAAGCAGATCCACCAAAGACGGCGCCAAAGACGCTGTTGTTGCCCAGTGATGGGTGAGTTAGCGCAGACCGCAGCGGAGAAACGATGCAGACCCATTGTTTGGCAAAGACTAATGGCAATACCAAGCCAAAACCATGGTTGGGTGTAGGTATCAGCCTCAGAGTGGTAAAATCCCATGAGAAGTGCTGATTGAAGGAGAACTGTGTTGTCTGTCTCACCCCCATTATGATGCAGGCACTAAGAGCGGACCATTAGCAAGCATAATTCGGGAATAGATAGAATGCTAGCTTGCTTACCTTTGCACGAGCGTACATAGATTCCTTCATCTCTTTCCTTGACGAAAAGCCCTCTGATTTCCAAGTATCGGCCGGAAGATGCTATATGCCGGGTTAGCTAGACTGCAGTTCTACTCGGAGAATGTAGGATTTACGTTCGCTGCAGCATAGAAAATGCTCCATAGTAATATCAGATTGTATGGTTGACCATCTCCACTGGGATAGAGCTGTGGAAGTGTCGTAGCGTCGATCACCGGCATAATGGGATGCACGTGGTGAAAGTATGCCCGCAGAAGTTGATCGCATATTTCTTTTCGGGGCATATTGAAGCATCCTTTGTACTGCAGGTATGCTTTATCCTCGGCAGATAGCGAAACGGATGTTTTGGAAGTGAGCAGGATATGCCTTGGTGCAGGTTGCTGTGAAGGCGAGCATGCATCGAAGATAGCACCAAACCCAGGCACATCACCTTCAGTTCCAGGTTAGCTTCAGGTGAAAACACTCGCGCGGTGACTACAGACCAGTATAGAATGGCGCTTGGCCAGGTTTGTAGTTGTTTTTCCGGAGGACTTTGGTTGCGATTTCAACGCCAGTCTGCTCTTCATCATGACTCCGAGAATAATCCGGGGGATTAGAGACACTTCTTATACAAACCAGCTCAGGGCGATCTTTGTGCGAAGGCGGTGCAGTTGGGAATGCATCAAGTGGGAGTGAAGACTGTGGTATCAATCTATTGGAACCTGTGTTAGGCGGGCTGCTAATCACAGACGCGGTTCGACGCGTATGCCTTTCGCGTATGCTATATTTGTTAACGATAAGCTTCTACCAATCTGAAAGAAAAGCTCACGTTTGGGTCTTTGTCGGCGGAACACTACATTCTCTGCCATCTTGCGTACAACCTATACACGGGATACCGGTAACCGTCACGCTACAGCGGACTTTGCGCTGACGGCAATTCTGACAAGCAGCAGCTGACCTATAGCGGCGTGTAGACATGGCGAAGCCAAGTATTGGTCTATCGGTCTGCCGAGAAGGTCGGGTCGCCGAGCTGTTGTCAAGCATTAAAAACGATCCGAGGTAGCCGAGATCCGTTTCTTCCCGAGAGTTCCGAGGTAAGTTTTCCCCCAAGGAATATGACTGACCCTGAGAGAGTGAGATAGGGGAAAGGAGCTGTATTCACTATGAAAAGGGGAGAAGGACAGAGAAGAAAGGAAGAGGAGGTGGAAGTTGAAAGATGAGAGATCTGTCTTCAGAGACTTATTATATAAGATGCCTGAGGAATAGTGGCCTAGACATATTTTTCACAATCTTCAAACCACATATATTCAAGTTAAATGCAAAAGTATCTATAAACCCTCTATAAACCCTCTATAAACCTCTCTATAGTACATCGGATCAGATTTAGACGATAGCAATACCAGTAAAGGCCCGGTGTTCATCGAAGAAAACCTTCTCCTTGTGATTGCCATCCATATCGGTCCGGTAGATAGATCCGCCCAGGTCAGTAAGATAGATCTGATCATTGGCGGGATCCAAGATCAAACCGATTGCCTCGTGCAGATTTCTGGTGATGATATCATATGCCCGAGCGGAACTAGCTGGCAGAAGGAGACCTTCTTCGCTCAACTTAGCTTTGTTCAGTGAGTTGCCGACAGGGAGTTCACCACGATCGGTCCAGTAAAGTGTGTTGGTGGCTTCGTGCACCTCGAGATCAATTGGCTCGGGGAGGTCAGACAGAAGACACTGGACATCACTTCGAGCATCTGGTGACTGACCCTCAGGGGTTGTGATATTGGCGCAGAAGATCCGGCCTTTGCCAGCCTTCGAGGGTCCTTTCTGGGTCCAATAGAATTTGCCATAACTGGGGACCACAGCCATTCCGACGCACCAGTCGGCGATGCGGTGCTGTGGGTTCGGATCACCGCCGGTGTTATCAATCAAAACCTCGAGATTGGAGCCGTCGAAGGCACAACGGTAGACGCGGCAGCCTTCACGATCACAGAAATATACAGTTTTCGCCTCGTTATCGAGAACTATTTGTTTCGGTGTATTGATAGTTCCTGGGGCGATAAGTGTTTTGATGTCGGTTCCATCAACGTTGGCGGAGTAAACGCCTCCGTCGAACTTTCCTGGAGCGCCCATGTTAGTCCAGAACATGCGGCCAGAGGCCGGGTCTATGATGAGGCCATCAGGCAAGGACTGGCCCTTGAGGACCACGTTCTTGAGCGTGCCGTCGGCGGAAAGCCGAATGATCTCTCCTGTCGTCACGCCAGGTTCGACGGCTGACAGTCCGATGTCCAACACTAAAATGTCGGGAGTCTTGGGAGTAGGAGTCGACTCGCTAGCAGGATAGAGGCCACCCTTCGAGCACTTTGTTCCCAGTTTTCCCTGGTCCAGGTAATTGGCCTTCAAGAAGTCAACCGTCTTCTCGGGGGAGAGCCCACGTTCCTTCACGTAATGACTCTCAATGAAGGCAACGGTGTCTAGGCCAACATCTGGGCAATTTATATTAGCGAACAACTTCCCACAGATGAGGGAGACGAGCGAAGGACTTACTGTCCATTGTCCGGCAGGGAAGACTCTTTCCCTTGAGGAACAATTCATTCCACATCGAATCAATCTCCTCGGGAACTGAAACACCCTCAGCCAAGATGGTCAATGTCTCCCGCTTCACAGCAGCCCACAATCGATTGAAGATGAAGCCAGTGGACTCCTTTCGCGCGACATATGGACTTGTGGCAGCTTCCTTAGAGCGCTCGACCATGAAAGGGAAGATCTCTGGGGAAGTGTGTCCATCGGTCATGAGCTCCACAATCATACACGCCGGCGGCATATAATAATGCATGTTCAGAACGCGCTTCTTGGTGGCATCCGAGATCTGGCTGATTATCTCAGAAGTTTTGTATGAGGATGAGTTGGAAGCCAGGATGCAGTCCTCCGGAGCGAGGGCCTCCAATTCAGCGAAAGTGGAGATCTTGAGTTCGAGCTTCTCGGGAACAGCTTCAATCACAAGCCAGGCGTTTTCAACAGCTTTCTTCATGTCTTCGAAGGCTTCGAATGATCCGGGGATTTGCTTGGTTTTGGCGGCGTAGGATTGGACATTTTCCTTAATGTATGCAATTCCGTCTGCTCGCTGCTGCGAGCTAGGGTCTCGAATTCGAACATCGTAGCCGGCTGAAGCCCAGACACAACCTGATAGCCAAAGTCTATCAGCACTTCTATCCATTGGATGACACGCGGGATGGGATACGAACCAATTCGGCGGCCTAGTACGCCAGCGCCCAGAATGGTAACTGGGCGGTTGCGGTAGTTGCTCGGAGGTACCCAGTGTGATGACATTTTGCGAAGAGTGTTCATCAAGAGTCAAGTGTCAAGTAAAGTGTCAAGTGCCAAGTATAAAGGATAAAGTGTAAAGTAGCCTAGTTCGTTGGTTTCTTCAATCCCAGTGGCGGGTGGGTTCCTTTTATGCCCTATCGTTGCCGCCATTATCACATTGTTCATTCCGTACCACCCTCGGAATACCAGTATCCACTATCCCGACCGAAAGGAAGATCAAGGGGACATCGGCCCCGCCAGCAGACCGAGGATCGGTATCCTAATTCAATCCTCGGAAACTATCGGGCCGTGGAAATGAGACTAACAAGGAAATTCATTAGAAGGTTCATTAATTTGTGCAGGTGGGTCTGCAGTCTAGGCTCATAATCTCAAGGCGTCATTAGGGCAGTTAGGGCAATGCTTGATGTGGACGAGGTCGATCTCTTTCTTTAGATCCACTATAATATGGAGCACGATACCGAGGTAGCTTACCTCGGAACCCATATAGAATCCCCTGGGGGCTAATGTTAATGAGAAATTTTTGATAGGATAGAAAAGAATAAATGGCGCGTATCGTTCCTCGAAGACTACAATATAAAGCATTTGTCTCTAGTTCATTGTCGCGATAAAAACACAACCGTCGTTGATATTACCCTTCCCAAAATGGCATCTTTGAAACAATTCGAGGCGAGCGAAGTGGCAGCTCACAACACCAAGAACGATCTTTTTGTCATCATTCATGGAAAAGGTAATCTTTCCCTTCTTGAGCTACCTTGTTCACTCTTCTGACATACCCAGTGTACGATATCACAGACTATGTGCGAGACCATCCCGGTGGTGCGGATTTGTTGGTAGATGTCGCCGGCACAGATGCAACAGTCGCGTTTGAGGATGTCGGTCACTCAGAGGATGCATCTGAGATTCTGGACGCATACTTGGTCGGCAATGTCAAGGATGCGCACGAATTTGTCCAACCCAAAAAGGTGGTTCGCGTAATCAAGCCAATCTCTTCCGTTCCGGAGACACCTAAGAAGTCATCAATCACCCTCAAAACCGTGAGCACAATTACTGCCACATTTGCTGCAACTGCACTGGTTTATGTCTGTTCGAAGAATCACCGAACTCTGGCCGACTTCTGCGCCAAGCACTCCCCGGCGTCCCTACGGATTTCCGAGGTGCGTATTCCATTCGGAAACCCCCTACATGGTGGATTCTTCAGTGGATTCACTGCTGCCACTCTGGCTTGCGCGACTATCGGCGGAGTTATCGGAAATCAACTCTCAAAGTTCACCAAAGTCGAGTCTGGTTTCACCAAATACCCTCCCCACAAGAAAGCATCGACAATCAAGAAGCAAGACCCGCATCTTGTGAAGGGCTTCTTAGAGCCCAAAGTCTACAAAAAGCTTCCGCTCGTCCAGAAAGAACAACTTTCGCCCAATGTGTACCGCTTCGTATTCCAATTGGCCAATCCACGGGATGTGATTGGACTCCCAATCGGCCAGCATGTTGCTATCAAAGCCATGGTCAATGGTGCCGCTGTCTCAAGATCCTACACCCCGACATCCAATAACTTGGATCTTGGAAAACTGGAGCTAGTCATCAAATGCTACCCAGATGGCATTCTTACAGGCCAATACCTTGAGTCCTTAGAAGTCGGCGATAAGGTAGAATTCCGAGGCCCGAAAGGCGCGATGAGATATCACAATGGCCTTTGCAAGAAAATTGGTATGATTGCCGGTGGAACCGGAATCACCCCGATGTACCAACTTATCCGGGCGATTTGCGAGGATGATCGGGATACGACTGAAATCAGCCTGATCTATGCCAACCGGACTGAAGAGGATATTCTTCTTCGTCGCGAATTGGAAGCCTTTGCGCGAGGATATCCCAAGAACTTCAAACTCTGGTACATGCTTGACCATCCTGACGAAAATTGGAAATACGGCAAGGGATACGTTACCCCAGAAGTCATGGCTGCTAGATTGCCTGGTCCAGCAGCTGATACGAAAATCATGCTTTGTGGACCACCAGGTATGGTGAATGCTTCAAAGAAGAGCTTGGTGGCTGCGGGCTTTAAAGCTCCTAGTGCTGTCGGAAAGATGACCGATCAGATCTTCTGCTTCTAGAGCGTTTCTGATTACATACTCCCTCTGTTTGTTCCATGTTTATAGATGTTGTATATTAGAATTAGAGCTGTGTTTGAATTCAATATGTTTCTATCTTGATATATTTGAAAATGCTTCATCTTAGTCTATGTATGAGTCGATTGCCTGTTAATTACTACTTGTAGCCCTACTTAGATTATCCCACAGGCGCTGCCAAGTTCTTTTTCCATCGAGATGTTTTCTCCTTACACCATGTTCTTGTCACACATAGGAAAGTCCTTTGTACAGTTTATGATTTTTACTTATATTGCCGTGGAGTGTGACATGTCTACTCCGTACTATTATCCATTGTCCTTTAAATTAGGAGAAAAATCTCCGAAGAATTACATATAGAAATAACTCTTGGGAAAAACATCCAAGAAAGACATCGGAGGGTTAGCAATGCAACATCCATCCCTTCCAAGTATAGCTTTTGAGCCAGATATCACGTACGTGGCCACCTGCTCTTGTATTTCTTCGTTCTAGACTCCCCGAGGGATCGGTACTCAGTAGAGACGGATTAGGGAATAATATCATTTCGCCATCGCATCCCCATATTGAAATGTTCCGTGGGATCCTGTGCCTTCTGTACCTGGTTTGGATTCCGAAAGCTACTGGATTTGGGTATATTCTGCTTAGATCCACAGTTGAGAGCTACCTAGTTACCTATGTTGTCCGAAAGTTCCGAAGATGAGTAATGTCTGGTTGACAGACGGATTACTGAAAATAGATAAACTATATTGAGCTAAACGTAAATAAATGAGCGTAATTCTACTCCTATCTTGCAGATCACCGAGGAACCAGGCCGTTCCGAGGTACACGGGAGACACCCGAGAGAGAACAGAGCCAATCGGAAATGTCCGTTTAGACCCACAACCCGAGGAAACAAAAAATCCCGATCTATGAAACGGCCGGGATCTGTCGTGATGACCGTTGTGCAGTTGATATATAAGTTTGGGGTCCTGGATTGAACTGACCAGACAACAAGCACTCAATCACAATGTCTGCAAAGCAATTTTATCTCCTTGGAGAGCCAGTCTCCTCCGCCAAGAACATCGATGTCGACCCAAAAACTGATTTGGGTGGACTCAAGGATTTGATTGCAGCTCACTTCGCAATCGTTGAGCCAAATGGTAAGTTTGAAGGACTATTCTGATTTCAGGTGCTAATGACTGACGCGTGATAGGCATCGGTTTCGAAGCTCAAGACTCCCAGCTGAGCGAGGTCTCGGAGATCACTTCTGCCACCACTCCCATCGCTATCACCATCGATGGACAAGCGGTCCGTGATCCTCCTGGCCCGAAGGGTCTCCCTTATGTCGGAAATTTCTTCGAAGTCTACCCAGACCATCTTGGAAACCACCAGCGTCTCTTCGAACAATACGGACCGGTCATCAAGACAGTCAACCTGGGCCGCACGACTTATCAAACCAATGACCCAGCTATCTCCGCGATCGTCCTTGCCGAATCCGACTTTTTCACAAAGAAGATCAATGAGGCCCATCCACTCTATCCTCTAAAACAGCCTAGCGCTGGCGTTTTCCTTGGAGATACGGATACTCCCGAGTGGAGAGTTGCCCACAAATTTTTACCGCCAGCTCTCGGCCCGAAGGCTGTTCGTCATTATGCTCCAACAATGCAGAAGACAGTGGAGGATGCCTTCAACGTTTTCGATAAATTTGATGAGCAGGGTGAAGCCTGGAATGTGTATCAGTACATGCTGAAGCTCGGAGCTCAAGCAGTGGGCAAGCTCACGCTTGGCTTAGATTTCCACCACTTCGACTCTCCGGACGCGAATTTGCATGAGATGGTGCATTTGATTGCTGAACTTCTTTCTCTAAATAAGAAAGTCTCTTCCAAGGGAGATTGGTATGGCAAACTGCCATTCGGTGACCCACAGCGGCTCAGAGCGATCAAAGACAGAATTGCAAAGCTGGTGGAGGAATCCATTCAGAAGGCTGCACGTGGTGGTATTGAAGATCTACCGCTACAAGATGCAGCGCTGACAGCGTCTAACATGGTCGGTAAGTGGCTATCATATATCACCAAATCCATTGCTTACATCCATGGATGCTAATAAACGCTTCAGACTATGCCATCCGCGCAACCGACAATAAAGGTGAGAAGCTGCCCCAGGAAAGCTTGATTTGGGCTCTTGTCGTCGCAACCGCAGCCGGATTCACGACGACCAGTTCACTTCTTTCCTGGCTCATTTACGGCCTTGTCACGTACCCAGGAATGCAGGACAGGCTGCTCCAAGAGCTCGTCGACAACGACATCGACGAAGACACCGAGATCACAGCAGACGTTACAGAACGTCTCGATTTCCTTGATAAGTACATCAAGGAGACCCAGCGTCGACACAACCCGAGTTTCCAACCGGGACGTACCGCCAAGGTCGACCTCGTGCTTCCGGGAGGATACAAGCTCGCCAAGGAATCAGTTATTCTCCCTGCGCTGCACCACATCCACAACAACCCTGACCTGTGGGATAATCCTTACCAGTTCAACCCTGATCGCTGGGACACTGAGGCCGTCAAGAACAGACACAAGGCTGCGTATATCCCATTCGCCACCGGCCCGCGTATGTGCATTGGGTTCAACTTTGCCTTGCAGGAAGTTAAGGTTTTCCTCCCCAAGCTCATCTTCCGGTACAAGTTCACTCGGGAGGGCAATGAGCCCATCGAGTATGATCCCATGTTCCAGTTGATTCGCCCCAATAACCTCTATGTTCGTGCGGAGAAGAGGGTGAAATGGCCCCCTAAGACAGAGACATTGGCAACAGCAAATGTTTGAGATCTCAGCATATAGGATAGATGTTTAAGTGTCAGGCTTAGGCAACAGCAATTAGATTGAGAATAGAATGTATATGAGAATAGAGAATGTATATATTATTTCGTTTATAACAAAGAATTTCCCGTCTTGCAAACCAAAGGCTTTTCTTGAAATGTATAGGAGCGGTTCCATCGGACATTGTATTTGACTGGAAAACAGTATACTCGTGGCAGACGGTCTTTGTAAGATGAAGCATAGCTACCACTGACTGCATAATACCTAATGTCTTGACAAAACGCAGTGAAGCTAGAAACGGGTATCCATTCTCAAAAGACAAAGCGAAGGAGATGGAGGCATCGTAAACGTCACATATTCAAAGATTAAACCCATAATATGGATACACTAGAAAAGAGGTATGATGAAACGGGGACTAAAAGGCACCAAACTGAAGACATGTATAATATGAATGATAATGCCCGGGGAATCCCACCTGGCATTCAAAAGTGCAGAAAATTGAAGATCTCATCTCATGTCATCATCTTCTTTTCGTAGAATAGTACAAATAACAAGATTATGGCTCTGAAGTAGTAGGCTTTGACTCAGATGATTCTGGTGCGTCATTTGCTATCGCCAACACTGTGCTTTGCGGGCGCCACTTGGTGAGAACCTTGCCCGCAGCAGGTCGGGATTCCTCGTCTGTTCGTCGCATGTTAGATATATATATATTGCCAGTGGATATTAGGGGAGGGTATAATTACAAGTCTGATATATGTCCTCTACTGTGTTCAAGCACATCTCTCGAGCTGGAGGTCGGAACATAATCAGGTACCTAAAAGACAGTCAGCAAGGGGGTTCTTGATAGTGGAAAAAGTGGGCGACGACATACATCAATGATTGAACACAAAGGTTCACACGTTCCGGATCTTTGGCTAAGCTGGCCACCCGCTGAGTGATGGGAATCGTGATCTCGGGGACTTCACTGAGAAAGCGGACCAGCACCTTGATATCTCGAGAGTCCAAATAAGCGAGGAAGCCATCTAAAAGTCGGGTGGCCCATGTATCGTAGTTAAGAGCCACAGTCGTCTCCGAGTCTTCTTCGTTGTCATCCCGCTGATTAGCAGCACTCTTCATTTGGATCCGGTCATTATACCACTCTTCATTAAGCCATATAATGGCAATGTTGAGTCGTCCTCGGAAATCTTCCAAGATGAACCGATAGAGCGTTTCGCGGATCGAGTCGGCAATAGTTGTTTGCCTACGTACGACGTCTCCCTTGGTTTGCTGGCCATCTTCGAGACCGGCAGGAGCCCGTGTAGCTAACCGAGCAAGAAGAACAGACCATGCGTCCCGGTCAAATGTACTCCCTGCTAACCTGGCGAAACCGAGCTTTTGTTGGCTTTGACCCTTCGCAGGCGCAGGCGATGTTTCGGCTGCGCTCAACATTCCAAACACGCGTGCAACAGCACTCCGTCCGATTTCTCCAGCCTCTTCTTCGCTCAATGGAGGTGGCTGTGGCAGGACAAAGGGACCCAAAGAGACCAATTCTGGTTGAAGATCTGCTACCTCCGCCGCAACGGCACTGGCCTCTTCTGAAACAACAGATACTACGTCCATGGGCTGGTATTCAGGCTCATAGTCATCATCCTCATCTTGGGCTGCTGCTCTTTGTTGCAGCTGCCGTTGCAAGTTTTGATCCTTTGTGATTGTCTGATATCGAGTACGAACAGCCTAGGTCATGTCAGTAAAGAATAAAGCCTCACTCCCATGACAGTACTTACATCGACAGCTTGTGCAAGTGTTGAATCATGTACTTGTGACAAGAGCGGTACAACAATCTTGAGGACTAGATCAATTGGCAGCTGTTTTACGTCGAAGGAGGAAAGTCCGGTGTCCTCGGTCAATGTGAAGAGTCGGTCAAAGCTCGCAGGCCCCGGTGCCATTGGAGGGATCTTGAGCATCTGAGGAAGCAAAGCATTGAGACGCGCCCGCTTAGCGTTGTCAAGTCCGTCGGTAGGTTCATTTGGTAATCCACGTTTCCGCGAAGCGTCGTCAGTGGCTTCAAGACGTGATTGCATTAGACGTTCAATATACATTTGCATCCGACCCGCTAGGGGGTGGTTCGGGTTCCTATGATAGTCAGGTCAAACCACATCTTTCGCAACCAGTATGACAACATACTTTTTCAAGATATTGATAAGCAGAGCTCGAGCTGTGCGCTCCATGGACTTGACGCTGACGCGAATTGTCGGAGTAAACGGCGGGTGGACGTGTTTCGCGGGATAAAACTCCAAAACTGTGTTGATTATCTTGTTTGCTATGGACTGGCGCGTCCGGATGAGAGGGGCGAGGCAGTTTAATGTCGCATTCACAAGAAGAGCATCACTGGTTTGTGTTAGTTCATGAACTTGTAGAATAAATTGATCCTCATACCTGGTCTCTTCTTGGAAGACGCCGAGGAGTCGATCGAGAAGACCTGAGGATTCCGCTTCAAGGTTCGGTATTGACAGAACAGCATGGTTCCGGGGAACAACGGCCAAAGACGTCTCATTCTGGTCCGGTCGCTGATTGAAATTAGTATCGACACATCCAAGCCTGTAGAACTCGTCAAGCATACCCTGGGGTCCGAGATCAATCCGGGCGTCTGAACCTGGACCACACGCTGGATGAACTTGACACAGCAAAGCTTAACCGGGCATGGGAAAGAGTCCATTCTTCTAAGTATATCTTGCTTTATGGCGCTCATTGTCTCCCATGACTTGTTATCCTGTGGATGATTGACTCTGTCGGTATTGTTAGCCCTGCACGAGGTTTACGTTTGTGACGCGCTCCTGTGTCGCAGCCACGAAAGGTTGGGAGTAACCTACACATGTCTGAAGACAAGAGGATACAAGCTAGCTGAAGTCTGTACCAAGCTCTGTAGCACTGCCGTGTCTGTTTCCGGCAACTCTAGAATCTCACGGATTGTCTGTAGGACATCCGGTGCCAGCTGCTCCTTCTGCGCAACAGCTAACATTGGACTAGCAAAGGTTTCTGCCAGGAAGTTTGCACCCCATCTTCGCAATTCCAACCGTTTACTAGCTCCGACGATGGGAAGGATACCGTTGACGATCTGTGGGTAGAAGGCGGCATCGCCGAGAACGAGACTGCGGGCAGCATTGAGCTGGGCGACCTGGTCGACGACATTGTCCATGGGCTGAGCCATTACAGCTCTAATGAGGAGGTATCCGGTACGCGACGGACGTGTCGGATTTGAGTTGGTAGACTAGGTGTTGGGGGAAGGGAGGACGTGGGTGGACGGAGAACACGGATGCAGTTGCAAAAGCAACGCGCATAAGCTTGGGGTTGCGATCGCAGAAGTAGGAAATAGCGGCAAGATAACTTCGAGATTGGAGAGGGTAAGTTGTTATGTGATGGGTGCTGAAGGAAGGGAAGTGGTCGTCAAAGATGCGACAAAAGCTGCGAGGCCTGAAAGGGCGGCCAACAAAGACTCCGATGTACGTGAGCTCCGTATCTCTACATACAACACTTTACGCCCTGAGGTAAAAGTCTCTGTATACTTCAATGGCTCGGAATTGAACTCAACTAGTGTCTCAATTATAATCAAAAATCTCGGTCTAATCTCAACAGACACATCTAAACCCGCATCACGTTGTCTGGGCCTCCAACGCCAAGACTTTTCCTCCGGGTCTGCCTTGTATGGCCTCAACTTTCTTGTCTTTCACGTCTCTGCCAACAAACATTCCCACCATGGCTACCGGAATGTATGTTTAGTCTCTATAGACTCGGAGAGGTCTCATCTTGCTAACATCATGCTCTGCGACAGCTTCAACTCTACCTACTACGGCAAGGACTACCGGGCAGGTGCCGCCCTCCTGCGGGCCCGCCGCCCATATCTGTTTAAGAATACCATCACAGGCTTCGGACTGTTCGCATTCACAATTGCAGTCTGTGAGTGAACCTTGTGACGGATACCGATGTTGTTCCGCCTCAGCGCTGGTCTATCTCTGAATCGCGGACGATCATGCCACCAGGACTTGCCGCTGAGAAGCACGCTCGATATCTACAAGTGACAGGACCTCATGCTAATGTGGCTTCCATTTTCAGATACATACACCCTCAAGGCCGTCGGCCAAGAAGAATTTGCCGATGTCAAGGTCCCCGATGCCCCCGCGGACAAGAAATGAAGCACACCCAAAGACCGGTACTTGGGGATTGGTTGACGCTGCCATCGGGGTTTTGGAGTCTTCAGGGAGACCTTGTTTTTCAGATATGTAGGATTAGCGACCATATCAGCATTTGTGCTGCCGTGCACAGAGGAAATTTGGAATAGGCTGTACAATGAATTTCGGCTACGGATGTGATTACTCCAACTCCTATCGCTAAGGTCACGTAGGTGGAGGTGACAGGCAGAGTTATATAATAGCCTCCCGGCAAGAAAGGCATTGATATATAGGTAACTAGACCTAGAGTATCTTCGTATGGTTTTGAAGCACAGTACAAATGACCTGCTATGTCAGAGCGAATCACAACAGCTAACAAGACAAGAAAACGCAACATGAATCTAGAAAACAAATCTCTACTCGGTTCGCAAAACACGAGGGCCCTTGTGCTTCGTGGCACGCTTGCGCTTGAGGCCCTTGTCAAAGGCAACTGCGTTGCTATGATCACGGCCGAGGTTATCCAGGTCCTTGACCTTGTATAGGCGAACGATCCAGTTCTCGCTGGTGAATGCCTCCTCCAGTGTGTTGAGCTGTGGGCTCTCCTTGGGAAGTTTTGTGTTACGGACACGGTCCATGGCCTGACCGGCCGGGAAGAGCGACTGGTAGTTGTGATAAGACATCTTGTACCTGTTGATAGGGTTAGCAGTTACTTGGATAATCAATATGTGGGTCCTTACATCAAGCTGTTCTTCATGGCGGGGGTGGCTTCTTCGTCGACGCGGTACTCGCCACGAGCGGTGAAGTAGTCACGCTCCTTTACCTCATCTGGCCAGATACCCTCGGCAATACGGACCATCCAGAGGAACTTGTTCAAATCGTCACCTGAGTAGCCGAGTAGTCCACCAAACACGACCAGGACGTAGTCCACATCGTGCTGCCGGAGGATGGGGTAGCTGACTTCCTCGCGCGAGCTCATTGCCTTGCCAACAGTGGCAATATGAGTGTTGTTCCAGGTATTGTTGTCGACCAGGGTGGGGCGGTCAGCCATACCACCGATTTGGTATCCATAATCCCACCAAGACATGATCTTCGCATTGTCCGGGGTGTTCTGACGGAGCCAATAGTAGGCCTCACGGTAGTCATCGATGATGAATTGGCTTCCATCTGGAAGCTTGCTAGCCAGAACCACAGAGGGAGAGGAGTATGCGTTCGAAGTAACCCAGGTGCAGTGTGCAACGAACAGAAGCAAGTAAAGAGTGACTGAGGCTACCACGATAGACTTGGAAAACCAGGAGTAGATACCGACAACAGGGTTCCGGGTTGACCGGAGCGACTTATCCTCCGTGGTTGCCTTAGCTTTGGTTTCAGTGCTCGGGGTCGACGCGACCAGGAAGTTATCGAGGATGCATGACAAGGCCAGAGCAGCCGCAACACACACAATGGGGGTCAGGGTGAGCATCAGACGGACCATAACGCCAGCAAAGTAGCTAGCAAGGACGGAGTAGATGACCACAAAGACATGCTCATCCTTGAGTTTCTGGAAGCACATGAACACTCCGGCCGGGAATAGCCAGATGAGGAAGTTCAGATCAAAGAAGAAGGCAGGCCAGGCGGTGGGCTGGTGCTCAGAGACGGAGGCAATAATTGGGATATGAATCTTGGCATATCCGGTATCCCACAGAGAGTAGAAGCGACCACTCCAGGGAGCAATTACCCCCGAGATTGACAGCAGGACAAGACCACCAAATCCAAGGCCAAACGTAAGCAAGACCATAGAAGTGAGGAGCTTCTGGAACTGCTTGCCGGGCAGGTAGCCTCGGATGAACTCAGCAAATGCGACCAATTGAATCAACCCGAATACACCTATCAAATAGTAAGAATGAGACAACGGTATGGCTTAGAATCCAAAAATCTTACCAAGTGCAGACATGTGATCACTGTTGCGAATAGGCAGGAAACCGACGAAAGGGATCTGCATGCTTCCCAATGTTCCGAGGGCGTACCATGTGGTGTAGCTGATATAGACACGGGTGCTGTATCGTCCCATGCACAGAAGAACAAAGACATGCAGAGGGATTAGGTTAGTAATGAAGACGTATCCACCCCAAGCAGAAACCATGTATCCATAGAACAATGCAGTCAGGGCTCCCCACATGATTGAGCCGTTCTTCACAGCCTTGATCCAGAGGTAGAATGTGAACACCAATAGGAAAATGGCAATGGCTTCATTATCGTAGCTGCCTGCCACAGACCGTGAGATGTAACCGGGTGTAATTCCCATGAAAGCAGCGGCCAGAAGACCTGCAGAAGGAGAGTCGGACATCTCAGAGGTAAGGAGATACATTGCCAGGGCTGTTAGTCCAGAGAATCCGGGGGCGAGCATGACACAGATGTTTCGAATGTCAACGGGGATGGTGAGGAGACGAAGGATGTGGTAGATCACGCCGCTGGTCACCATCAGGCCAGGGTACAATGTACCACCAGTGACACGCCCAAGAGGATGCCATGTACCTATAGCACGAGCATTCCCATCAGCACAATATCATGGATAGTATCATGGGGAGGACGTGCAATCACAGGGAAGGGGACTTACGGTCATCAAACCAGTCCCAGAAGCTATAAAAGCCATTTTCGACCAAGTATTTTGTCGCACGGAAGTTGAACCACGGATCGACTAGAGTAAAACAGTATCAATATCTCGTTTGTTTCGGGGGTTGTCGAGGTGGCCATCGCATTTAGTGCAACAATGCAGGGAAATCATACATTCGTGGATGATACTTTCAAATCCTAAAATATAGTTAGCATGCTGATCATCAAGTATCTCAATTGAAACATACTAATGACACTGAACAAGCGGCTGGACACCGCGGCGGCGGCAATGGTACAGAGAATGATAACCCGCAATAGACCGCGCGTATTGCGGCCGGAGCTGCCTTTCAACACAACATCAAGCGAAGACGGGGCCATGATGGCCTTGAAAACGGAGCAAAGTCCAGGGTCAGAAATCAAAATAGAAACATGAAATCAAGGAATAAATTGGGCTAAGATGCCAGTGGTGAGGGCCGTGGAGAAAGATGGGAAGAGCAAGAGCTGCGCAAGGTGGTCACTTCTGAAGGTCTTGGCACCGGCCAAAGGCGCCACCTCCGGTTGCTCCCCGCAATACTACGACTCATCAATAATCTTTGTTTAGAGCTCTTTTGACTAAATTTTGACTCAATATACTTACCACTATTGGGTACATCAGTATATCTACAGCAAAACGAGCCATCTACAGTTCATCTACGCCTCATATACCCACATGGAGCTGCCTCTGCTAACCATGGAGCACCTCTCAACGCTGGTGGCCTCCAACGCTCCACCGTCACAGCTCTTCGAGGCCCTGTCGCGATATGAGCTTCAAGCATGCCTCATTTCTACCAGGGGTGACAGTCCTAACACAGGCGGGAGTGACTTTGCACTATTAAGCCTATTCTACTCGAGCTTCTTTCTCGTCCATCTTCTTACCGACCAAGTGTTAGTTGCTTAGTGAGTGCTATCGATAGTTACGACATTGCTAATGAAGCCCCAGGTCTGAAGCTCGCGCCTTAACGAAACGGATTCCTGAAGCCCTGCTGCAACATGATCCTTCTCTACAGAACTGCTTGACTTTACTGCGAGCGGTATGGCAGACTCAACACGGCCAGGTCTACCAGGTACTCCGAGAACTATCATGGCCAGACGTCTTACAACCACTGGTTCGCAGATATGAGAGTACGTTTCTTATCAAATGAGCTTCTTCTTTCCGCTAGATCTTAAATTGACCAATGATTCTGCAATTAGGTTTCTTCCAAGACAAGACTTTGATCGCAGTGAGCAGGTCCTACGAAGCTATACGACTAGCCACAGCGGCAACCCACCTTGGTCTTGACCAACAGCTTGCCAAGGAGGAAGATCCAAACATGATATCGAATTTCACGAAATATGGATGGACATGGGATCCGGAATCAAAGCTGCTGCATCCCAAAGCTATCGTCGTATCGCTCGCGGAACCGAAGTCTTCCAATGGAATCCGCGAGGCAATGACAATGCTGGGAACACGTGCGGGGTAATCTTGCTTGGAGAACGAAGGAATACAAGTTATTTAATAGATCCGAACCTCTATCCGAGGACTACAATGGCTACATACGTCCTCTTTCCTAAGGTGGAGATGTGAGGACCGAGAGGAACGCTAGAACCAACTTTGAATATTGGTCTCATACATACTAGGACAACCGGTAACGCCGGAATGTAACACGATCTTTTGCTCTTGCTTGTGGTCCAACTGTAGTGTACAGGCGCACGGCAGCCCAGGGTATGTACAGAACCCAGATAAAACGTCTAAAAATGAGAAACAAAAAATCGTTCCATCTTGCGCTCGCAATGCCACAACTCGGGGCAGATCAAACCCAAACAATCGTACAATAAGATGGAACTGAGTTGAGCAAAACATGTCTAATACCCTGGGGGAGGTGCGATTCCCGCAAAGAGATCATCGCATAGAATTCCTCCTCTATACTGTCCATCATCTTTACGCCTTAGCCTTCAAGAAAGCCTCCAGGTCGAACTTGGGATCCTCGAAATTCGTGATAACTATGGAATTTTGGTCAGTACTTCGGGTTCTGAAGATATTCGGCGGCTCCGGATGTCGTTGTATTTGTCTGAATTATATCATCCGAGGGGAATTAAACGTACGTCCGCTGGTCTGTGTCTTGGTCTCTTGCTGGGGCTGGGTCTTCTTCCTGTATTCGGCCTTGGCCTGCTCGATCAGGCGCTCCTTGCGAGCATACTCGTGCTCGATCTCTGCGCGCTTGGTCACCGAGTTGAGAGAGGACTGGTGGTAAACACCATAGACGAGACCAGCAACGAGAGCCGAGTAACGGAGGACCTGTAGGTTTGGAGACGTGGTTAACAGCCGTCGGGGGAGAGGGTAACCCTTAGCCGGTACTCACATTGACACCCTGGCTAGCCATTTCTGCGAGGTTTCCGGAAGACAGGAATTAAATGAGGGAATAAAGCGTGTAAGAAGAAGGAACGGTGCAACAGGTGTCAACCGTCAATGGCAATAAATCTCCAGGTTGGTTAAATGGCGAGGTTCAGTTCATGTTCTGCGCGCGCGAGTTTTTCCGGACCGCTCCAGAGTTCCCGAAGACGGAGCTTAGTCATCCCCGTAAATAAACGCGCAGAGGTACTACACTTGGACGTGAACGCATCTGGTCTAAACTTTATGATTGTACAAGATGTCGATGCAACAGCGCAAGGATGAAATCCTCGCGAAGCGGGCTAAGCTTGCCGAGCTCAAAAAGCAGCGCGAGCTGCGCCAGAAGGAATTCAACTCCCGAACCAGCGTCGAGGATGCTTCAGAGGTAAATGCGGCATGTGAATGAACTACGGAGCTTGTCCGGGCCTAATAATATTCCTAGATTATCTCACCAATACCAAGCCGCGCAGAGAATAGACACGATCTCGATGACTTGATCTCTCGCTTGGTCGACCGCCCAGCGTCGGCCTCCCTCAGCCACGGTGTCGATGGCCTGTCGCGGAGAGGAAGTCGACCAACCTCCGTGTTGAGTGCGAGCCAATTAAGCGGAGAGAATACAGATACATATGCAGCTCCGTCGCGACCACAATCCCAGTCCATTGCCGTCCAGACAACAGATGAGCCTTGGATCTCATCTGCAACGGAAGCCCCGCAGCCCCCTGAACTTGAACCCGAATACAAATCTACACCCAAACCGGAAGTTGTCACCTATAGCAAGGCTGTGCAAACAGACGGACTGGATTTCCAGCCGGAGACTCCTGAAGGGTCTGTCGCTTCGGACGATGAGGAGTCGCCCGATACTGCGCGGTCGAGCAAGCGTTTCAGTCGACGAGACCGGGAGCGAGACGAGGAAATCCGACAGAAGCTTCGCAAGGAAATTGAGGAAGAGCTCCAAGCTACCAGTCAAACCGAGAATAATGAGAACACAGTTGCACAGTCCGCAAAGCTGCGGTATCCCCTACGCAAACTCGATGATGACGAACTAAAGGCAGTCACATCGTCGAACGATTTCCTAGACTTTGTGGAGCGCTCTTCAAAGGTCATCGAGCGAGCTTTGGACGAAGACTACGATGTACTGGCAGACTATGAGCTAGGTGGAACTGATGGGCATCTACAAGAAGATGAGGAGACTGGCAAGAAAAGGAGAGGAGTGCAAGAAGTGTGCCATTTCTGGGACGAACGGTGGAGCAAGAACCGCATTATCAGTGATTTAAGCTTCTCTCCCAAGGCAAGTTTCTACTTCCGATACATGTGCTTTGGCTCATGCTAACCTTGCCTCCAGTTCCCTGAGTTGTTGCTTGCATCATACACCAAGAATACTTCCGCTCCTCACGAACCCGATGGTCTTGTTCAGATCTGGAACCAGCACTTGCAAACTCGTCCAGAATACGTGTTCCACTCGACATCCGATATCCTAACCGCAAAATTCTCCCCCTACCATCCAAACCTTGTTGTTGGAGGCTCCTATTCGGGGCAAGTGCTTGTATGGGACACCCGTTCCTCGCGCGCCGGTGGAGGCTCTCCAGTACAAAAGACCCCGCTATCGGGCGGCGGACATGCCCATCCCGTTTACAGCATCTCAATTGTTGGCACACAGAATGCACACAATATCATGACCGCCTCTACGGACGGTGTGGTCTGTGGTTGGACGATGGATATGCTCTCTTACCCACAAGATCGCGTGGAACTGACTACACCTCCCCCATCTAAGACCGAGGATTTAGCTCCAACAACCATGTCATTCCCTCACACTGATCCTACGTTCTTTATCGTCGGTACTGAAGAGGGAGTCATTTACCCATGCCACCGGTACGATCGCGCCGGTGCCAAGTCTGGCACAGACCACCGCCTAGCCTACAAGGGACATACGGCACCAATTATGTCTACCGCATTCCACCCCGGTCGTGGACCCGTCGACCTTGGCGATCTTATGCTGAGCTCCAGTCTAGACTGGAGCGTGAAGCTCTGGCGTGTGCGGCCACCTGCGACGACCGCCTCTGCCACATCCAGCATGGCCCAATCCCAAGTCGTCTCACCCATACTTGACATTACCCGTGACGATGTTGTCTACGATGCCCGCTGGCACCCAACAAAACCTGGCGTGTTCTCTCTTGTCGACGGTGCGGGCAACGTCGAAGTCTGGGACCTCGCTTCAGATACCGAAGTGCCAGTCGCGCGTGAAGTTGTTGACAACACCCATGGCAACATCATGTCTCGAAGCCTCAACAAGGTTGCATGGGACGAGCGTGAAGGACGCCGCCTAGCAACTGGTGGCCTCAATGGTGTCGTTACAGTCTTTGAAGTTGGCAAGGGTCTCTGTGGGCTACCGGAGGAAGTGCCCGCGGACGAATGGATGGGTATGAAGCGGCTCGTGGGAAAGCTGGAGCAGAAAGATAAGGATCGAGTGGCTTAGAGTTACCACTCCAATGGCTTGTGTCCTTTCCAATGATTGTCGATGTAGTTTTCTTCTGCGGGCCGACCTTTCCCGTCTACCTTTTTCCCTGTGGAGCCCCCGTCTTGTTTGCCATATACCCCCTTCCCTTCGATCACATAATCTGTGCATGTGTATGTATCTCATCGCCATTGCAAACGTCATCATGTTCCTAGATCCTTGTTCTCGCTTCATCTCCGATTAGATTATACTGTGGATAATTAATAATAATGAAAAAGAAGTGAAAAAAATCTACGGGCAGACCCGAATATCAGACGCCACCTTTGGCTGTGGGAGATGTTGCCGCCAATAATGTTTCCCCGATGATACTGAAAGTCTCGATATACCAGCCAAGTCTGCAGATTTGGCATCTGAAGCTAGTCAAACCTTCGTCATCGACTATTTCTATACCCTGATACAAATATGATCACAACTTATTGCGTGTCGGGAAGATCTCGACCGGCAAGAGCGAACCAATAAGGTAACGAACAATACCTGAAAAGTCTGTCCATATCGGCCTACTTCTATCCAAGATTCGTGACAGCGTATACATGTATCTGTCTCTTCTTATTCGATATCAAGAGTTTCAATCCATCCATGGGTGGATTATCGATCTACGATGCCGAGATCGGCGCGAGATTGTTAAACCTAAAAGCCTCCGAGACAGAACCCAAAAGGGAGAACAGACCAAGGTGGAACCTGACCAGATCATGACCGTTTGCCTAAATCGGGAGGTAACCAAGCTTGCGGTGAACCTAATCTACCCCGTGGCTGCCTCATATGTACCTGTACGTATGGGCTGCATAGCCCGCGTGAACCAAAGCCATCAGCTTCGATTCTTCCCCGATATGTCCCCACAGCAGGACATGTCATGATGTCACATTTTCGACTTCAAGCGCCCCTTTGAGCTATTTGGGAGCGAAATCGAGGTGAGACGGAGGATGAGAGGGGGACGAATCCACGGGTAGGTTGCTGAAAAGGCTCTTCCAAGATATGTTCCAAACCCGCGGAATCGGTTCTTGCGTTCCATGGAAGATGTTAACTCTAAAATAATAGACTTTCAACGGCTATGCACCCCATGTTGATTTGAAGAAATACCGCTCTTGGTATATGGTCTCCATTTTAAATGATAGCTTTGTTCCAATGAACGGCTACAGCCTTTGCCTCATATGCATATATCTCCGTGGAAGGGTATATCTCGGGGATTTAAGGGAATCATTGTTGGAGAACTTTCTTATTTAATATACCATACTGTCCATTTTCTCCTCACCCAGTTATGTTATAGCACACAGATTTGCTACAGATGAGGATTGCAATTTCTCTTCCCTCGTTATCATGGGTGCCGACTCGGACCCGGGTGGCCAACAACCATATAATGGCAATGCCATAGTGGGAGCTACTTCCGCCATTGCTGCCGTGCAAATTATCTTCGTTGCAGGGAGGTTTTATACTCGCTTCATGCAACGGATGAAGATTGGTGTCGATGACTATCTGGTCCTACTTGCCCTGGTAAGTCCCGTTCGGAGATGACTATCTGAATACATTTAAGCTAACATTCCGCTATCTAGACTGCAGGTTTGGCAGAATCAGTGCTCTTTATTGTCTGTAGGTGCACGGTCTCAGCAACCAGCTTGAAGAACAACGGAACTCACAATAACATGCAGTGGCCAAGATCGGCGTAATTGGGTACCACTCCGACTATGTATATCGGATGCCTGATAAAGTGGTTCTCACGAGAAAGGTACTTACTCCAATCCCTTGAGCTCTGAATATTGGACCAACGACAAAATCCAGTGTATCCTTGCCGTCGAAGTCCTCGATTACCCTATCAACATCACCATGGCCAAAATGGCCCTGTTATCATTCTATCTACGCATTTTTACAACCCGAAAGTTCCAGATCCTCGTCTACATAGTAGGATCACTTGTTCTTGCGGTGGGACTCAGCTTTCTTCTAGAGAACCTCCTCCAATGTCGACCACTCAGGTACATGTGGGACCAAAGCATTCCTGGCGGAACGTGCATCGACACAGTCGATGCTTATCGGATTCTTGCCCCATTCAATGTCCTCACTGGTGTGTTGATCCTTGTGATGCCAATTCCGGCCGTATGGAATTTGCAGGCATCTAGAAAACAGAAACTGGCCGTGACGGGTGTTTTTCTGTTGGGTGGACTGTGAGTAATTCAAATTTGATCAACTTTACGCTTGAGATAAATACATTGTATTGACGCGACATTTAGAGGAAATGTGGCCAGCATCTTGAGAATGGTGATTTTTTTCGCCGAATCAGATTTCGCCAGAGAGGACCCAACGTGTAAGAACCAATCTCGGACTTGGATCGAAATGAGGACTGATCTATAACAAACTAGGGTTCGCGGCCAAATTCGGTATCCTAACGATCCTCGAAGGCGGCTTGATTATCATCGCTGCTTGCCTTATCAGCATGTGGCCCCTTTTCACTCAAGTCATGCCACGGCGATGTATGCCCCAACGTCTTCACACAACATTCTCTCGGCCCACGCCTCGCAGAACTCAACACCTGTCCTGGTATTTGAGAAGAATACCTACAAAAAGTGAAAGCCAGGAAGGCATTGCACGTTCTGAAGAGGTTGGTTCGCCCAAAAAGAAAGCTTGGATTAGCTTGCCGTCTTTGCCTTCCTCGTTGGCAGATTTGGAGGATCAGAGATGGTCAATCCTTATGGACGAGGAGGTCGGTGGCTCTCATAAAACTGTTGCGGGGACTCATTAATGAAAATACTTTGTATCTAATAAGCGTATAATGAAGGGGCCAAAAATGGGATGTGATACAAATTAATTGGATTCAAGTCGATGCTTAGAAGACCCCCAAAGATGTAATTTGGCTTGTCGTAAAGCAGAATGTATCTACAAATCACAACATTTAAAGGCCTTGAATGCGGCATATATATTCAATGAACACGAATTGCCGAATTTTTGAGTTCGCATTAGGTCAATAAGTGTATCTGAAGCCAGACTTTGGATTTCATTCGTTAGCAAGATCACACAATTGGCCGGCCATTGATGAAGCACACTCACTACACCCTCAAGGACTTTCAGTCCTCGTCTTTGCTGCCTATTGGCAATGTAAAAGTAAACCGTGAATGCGCCAACGATGGCAATGAGAAGAATGTGGGACCTGGTAATGTTGTCAGCCAGAGTCCAATGTTCAAGAAATTATGAAACCTACCCAATTGACACCCAAACTGCGGTCTGGTATTGCGGGGCTTCTTGCTGGCGGACAATAAAGCTGCCTGCTACACCTCCAAGTCCATTGCATGCAGTGACCGCCGCCGCAGTGACCACTCGTTTCCACTGGCCGACAATATTGTTGGCCTGGAAGGCATTGAGGGCAGCCCAGTTTGAGATATAAGCACCGGTCGCCAGAAAAGTTCCGATATAACGCACTGCCACCTCGGTGGATACGGGAAGGCCAAACATCAGGAACCCAGCTATGAGGACAAGAGCATTGAAGATAATCAGCGGCCCACGCACGCGGTAGAAATCTCCAACCAGTGATGTGAAAATGACCGGGATTACGGCATAATAGTAAGGCTAATAAAGGAGTTAGAGAATGCGGCGTTTATACTCTAGATCAACTTACCGGTGTGGAGAGCAAAATGGACTTATTTGAGCTGAAACCCATACCAGATTGTAAGATGATGGGTAGGAAATACGACAAGGCAGTCGATATGAGATTGAGCAAGAAGAACATGATCGCAAAGCCGTAGATTTTCGGATCTTTGAAATTAGCAAGAAGCGTGCCCCAGGAAAACGGTTCCGGGATAGCATCAGCTCGATCATCCTGAATTCGGCGCGTTGCGAGGCGCGCTTCCTGGTCAGAAAGAAAGCAAAAGCTGTGCTGGGCATTCTCGGGAAAGTCGATCATCCACCAGAAGGTAACAATACCCAGGGCACAGGTAATGAGACCCTGAACAATATACATCCAGCGCCAACCCGCCAACCCGGCCACGCCGTTCAGATGATTGAGACCAAAATTGACAATATTACCAGTCGCAAGAATCACAACTTCCCCAGACTGCAAGAATGCAAACCGAAGCTGCTGCTCTCGTCGCGGATACCAGGCACTGACCAGGTAAGTCAGACCAGGGTAAATACCGGACATGGCGATACCGAGCAGCACACGCAGGACAATCATCTGCTGCCAGTTGCGCACGAAAGCAGTGCATAGCGTCAACAGTCCAAAAGTAAATGTGATTGTCGAGAACCAGATGCGGGGACCGACAAAGCGAACTGCCACTGTGCACGGCAGCTGAAAGATCACACTGGCAATTGTGAAAATAAATATGGAGACAGAGAACCGGTTCCCCTGGTTCAGATCGAGATCATCTAGCATCGTCGTCACCGAAGCTGAGGACAAAATGCCCGAGTCTAGCAAATTGAGACTGCATAAGAGCCCGCTGATGCTACATAGACGGAGATCGACTTTCCATCGTACCCGCTTCTCTAGAGCGGCCCACTCCACCCCGCGCTCTGGGTTGAAACTGCTTTGACCATCTTCGGGAGGAGCCTGGTGGAATATCACGCTGTCGGACTGTGCATTGCTCTCTCTTGCCATTGGCTCCAGGGTATGCAGTTCTTGGGCCGTTGGTGTTAGAGTGAACGAGAATTGGCCCTTCTCCGAATCGACCATCTTGACTGAGTGTCTGGACGATCAGGCCAATTCTCGATTTCCGTAATCAGATATGTCACAAGTAAGGTTGGTAATGCAATCTTTCTTTTGTTTTTTTATTTTATTTTTCGGCATTCCAGGATAACGTGATAGAAGCCGGCCGAATAGTGTGTCTCCTAGCGCGCAAATCGGACCTCCCGAGGTCGGATTATCAATCCAGATATTCGGAGTATTTTTTTCATGGTGTGGCAGTTTTTAGGGTGCAGGCAAGCCACAGTATGGTCAATTGCCCAGACTTGCACGGAGTAGACGCGTACATACTTCGAATTCCCACCGAGAGCATGTGACCAGGCACATTCCAAATTGGGCCCCCGTGTGATAGCCCCCTCGTTCCCACAATATATATAGTCCGCTGCGCGCATACATTGAGACTTTGACTCATAATTGAGAGCCCCTGTTTACGCTTATTTTACCTGGGATTACAATCCACCGATGAATCATGCCCGTCAGGAATGAAACGACTTCCTTGTCTCTCACAGGAGGATGTTATTGAATCCACAATCATATGCCTAGAACCTCTGGCCTGAACCCATTTTGCAGAGCCCGGATTGGAGATGCCGCGATGCCATAGGCGACAACTTGGAAGCTACAAGGGATCTCATATATACTCGAAGAGAACAAATTGAAAGTTTGAGGAACAGATGAAGAGGGTAAACAAGCAAATGGACAGTGTGAGGAAGAACATGGAGGCCTTAATAATAAATGTGTCCTGAAGGTAACTACGAAAGTCTCGAGATTGAGCTCGAATGGCTCCAAGCTGTCTATAAAGATATCAAAACCGGGTATGGATATTTCGAGGAAAGACATGGAAGGTTGGAAGCAGCGTATGGAGACCTGGGTGAATAATATGGACGTCTCGAAGCTTGAGAGGTTGGACTGGAGTGAGCCGGAGGCTTTGGAGAAGGGCTTTTATGTCACCGACAGCGATATTCCTGGCAGCGAAGCTCATGTTTCAGGGACCAGAGCAAGATGATATTGGGTGGCACTAGGGGAGGTTTCATTTTACGTTTTGATGTGAGGGCTAATGTTTTTGAGAAATCATAGCAAGATTTCCCCAAGGCTAGTAAGAGAATGGAGGACACGAAAAGATCAACCTTTAACATGGAATGGGGGGGACAAATGCACGCTAATTAATTTTTTATCTATTTAAAACTCCGTACTATCGCGGTACCGAAAGGATTCCAAATTAGCCGGCTGATTCTACTCCGAAAATGTCTCGGGCTGACAGCCTATATATGTGATGAAGAATGGAATGTGAAACTTTCAAGATTGGAATGGAAGCGGAATTTACTCAATGAGATTATCATGTTCAGGTTGATACCTAGGTGTTCTTCATTATAAGATCCGAAAGAGCCAATGGGAACAAGGAGATTTAAGTTAAAGCTGCAGTTAGCGTACCGATTAGACTAAAATAGGAAAATAAAAACCAACTACGGATTACAACATATATGTAGGTACGTCAAAATATAAGAAAGCCAGGAACAACCTTGAAAGGGAAGTTGAACCATCAACCCGATTGAACCACGGGACCCAGTAAGCTTTGCGGCCCGTGATTGCTGTGTTTGTTGCCCCACGTTCGGTCGAATGGAGCCCGGGGAGCTTGCAAAATATCGTCTTGGACTTCTCCCCAGCTTCTCCCCACACTTTCTATTTTCCTCTCTCTCCGCATTTCACAACTAAAATACACACCCATTATGGTCGAACTCATCAACCCACCCGAAACTCGCGAACTACTCCCTCCCCTCCTCGCATGCCTCCCACTAGCCTTTGTCTCATCCCGCGCACCCCCAGCTCTGTTACCACTTCTCTCCCCTATTCTGCGCCAACGAGTCGGGGTTCTCAGTTCGCTATCCACATCTTCCACCGATTCATGGCTGCAACTTCTGTGCTGGGAGGCTGGGAAAGCAGAGCGTCTGCAGAGGGTCATTGACGGCGTCACCTTCGAACCACATCCCGTATCGGGCGAAATCGAGCTTCCGGATGAACTTCCGGTGACATACAAACGGATCGACGATGAGACTCTCAAAGCCCAAGTTCCGCTCACCGAGTACAACTTGACGGTGGTCTATTTGTGGTGCCCGACAGACGAGGAGGGAGGTGGTCGTGGCTGGCGAGTCGCGGAGCTTTTGCCGCGGGAGGGAGCTGCTGATGCTGACGATAAATGGGCTTCTTCTATCTGGGAGGCAAACATGCAGGCAAAGGACCAGCTTCTGAATGATACATTAAAGGCTGCCGAGGAAGCGAAATCCCCGGAGAACGGCATGGAGAACGACGACGACGACGATGACTACTGGGCTCAGTACGACTCCACACCCGGAGCTAAGACCCCCGCACCGCCTGCTGCTTCATCAAAGCCGGGTCCATCTGGTTTATCTGAGCAGTCATATTTCTCACAGTACGGCGACGTGCAGCCGGCCATGGATAATTATGATCCCACGGAGGACCAACCGCAGGTTGGTCCATCATCGCTCAACGGAGATATGCTGGCCAATCTCTTGCGACGACAGGTGAACGGAGTCAATTCAGAGGACGAGCCCCGCAACAACGGATATTCCGCAGACCATATCCCCAGTGATAAGGCCGCGCAAGATTTGAACCACCCACGGCCGGCCTCTGCATCTTCCGGTAGCTCTAATGCTATCGCTAAGCTGGAACAGGAGGCAGAGAGCCAGTCCACCTGTGAGGTCGGAGTTAAACAACATATCGGCACAAGCATCAAGAGTTTGTTCCGCTTGGCAAAGGTCACTGGAATGTCCCGGGCGGAGTTCCAGGCATTGGTCTCGATGGAATTGGAGCTTTTGAATATTACGGATGACGATTAAGGCTAAAATACTCGAGTGATACCCATGAATCATGATATTTGCTGGGATTTTGTGTTCATATTTGGACAATCCGGTTTTGTATATGTGACAATAAACATCTTTGGGGGCGAATGGTTTGTTTTGGGCATCTGATATTGTTCTATTTCAAACACATAAAGCACACTACCTTAAATCTTGCCCAGGTGACGCCATCTCGCATTGCATGCCGGATTAGGCGTAGCGCATCCCAAAAACCAACCTTAGAGTGACCATGGATGTTGCCTAAATCGATGTACCTCGTATCGGTCTAACCAATTCAAGCAACTAGAATAAACTATCTGAGGCTGAGCTCACCCCGCTCTCACACTTAAAAAGGATGTAAGCCCTCATAAGACGAGAACCAGCTTGCTTCTCTTTCATTCATTTACAATGCACGATAAAAAGAACCAAAATCTATCCGACGACATGGGACGCTATAATGAGGAAGAGGCAGCACATCAGCCTCCAGCATACGTAGCAGGACCCTCAACTCAACCAAGCCAGTCACCACCAGTACAAGCCCCTTATCAAACAAGCCACAAACCAATCGCAATCCCAGCCATCACCGCGTCCTCTGATTCTCCTTTCGTCCGTGCATATCCACCCATCCTCATAAACTACCAACTTCCCAAGGAATCGTTCCTCAACTTCCTCGACCAACTGAACAAGGACATAGACGCTAGTCCGCCCCTCCAAGTCCTAGATGTAACAGGTGGGATCTTGAAGTCCGTCCCGATCTTATTCCCGTTGCACTGGATTGGGAGTGCGGTCAGCGGACTCGCAAATCTGAGCAGCCAAAAAAGCCGAACGGACTCCTCCATCAAACAAGCGAATAGGGACATATTCCGTCCGCGCGGCTTGGAAGTTGAAATTGCGAAACTGGATGCCCTGGCACATGTCGCAAAGCTCCCTATATTGGATTCTCAAGGCAAAATCGATCGACAGGCGCCTCTGTTTTTACAGCTCCAGAATCAGGCGTCCATGGCGAATCCTGGGACCGATGAAAGGCAGCAACAGGAACTTGATTTGCAGCAGAGGATTCGGACTTTGCAGCCCTGGATTGCTGAGCTTGAATTTGAGATTTTGCCTTGGTCTTCTAAGTCTAAGTTGACCCGGTTCAACGCCTCGTTGAAGAAGCATAATGAGCCGGGAAATCAGGAGAAGAGAGGCATGGGTAGGCGAGGTGATGTTTACATTCAAGAGACCCCACAGCAAGAGGCACCTTTTAGGAAGGCTTTGTGGCTTGTTATTAGGGAGGTTGAGACGGATGAAAGACGTTAATCTGTGAATATATATATGTGCAGTTCGGCACCCTCTAGATCAGACTTAGCTGAATTTTACAAGGGACAAACAGAAGATTCTTTGTCAACTAGCAAGACTAATTTCAATGAGAATATACAGAACTTTATGTATGTACTCCGTATATTGTGATCCAATTAGATGCAGGTGGTCAAAGATAATGTCACATGTAGCCATCAAATCGGCATGAAAAGATTGATAGCACACCATACTAGTAACTCTCAAGGTTCAATTTCTTTGTATGTCACCTGTACTCGACTCGACAATCCAATGAAACAAGGAGTTGGTGCTCAATTACACCTTTTGTGGATTTGTATACGTAGATCCCGCCTGGGGCCACCGCCCTGCCCTGAAACCAACCTTGGAAGAAGACACGCAACGCTCTACTGTCCATCCCCCTCTACATCTCCTTTCCTTTCTCATAGTTTACTTGGCCTCAATTGTTGGGTGCCATGCTTATTTGGTGATTCTAGTAAGCTTCCTCTTCCTCTCTATTATCATTTTTTTCTGCTTTGTTGATATTTACTAACAACCCCCGAAGTCTATTTGGCTATAGGTAGTTTCTCGGTCGCTCTCTACATTTCATATTTTCAACATGTCGTCCCCGTCGCCCTCTCTGCGGAAGAGAGGCGGGAAAAAGGATGTTTACACCGCATTGCCCTCTGACGATGGCTCGGCTCCTGTGTCGGTGCCGGTCAAACAGAAGTCGGAATGGGACTATTGGCTGGCCATAGTGATTCTTACCCTCCTGGCTTTTGCGACACGGTTCTACCGCCTCGATTACCCCAACGAGGTTGTCTTTGATGAGGTTCATTTCGGCAAGGTATGAGGTCGAATACCTTTTGTCGCGGCACAATTAATGGAAAAGGGGCCCTTTGACTAACATTGGAATCACTCGGCCAGTTCGCTTCTTATTACCTTCAACGTACCTATTTCTTCGATGTGCACCCGCCTTTTGGAAAGCTGTTGTTTGCCCTTATGGGTTGGCTTGTGGGCTTTGATGGAAGCTTCCTGTTCGAGAACATCGGCGACTCTTACATCGACAACAATGTGCCCTACCTCTCCCTCCGTGCCATGCCGGCTACCCTCGGCGCCTTGACAATTCCGGTGGTGTTTCTCATCATGTGGGAGTCTGGATACTCCCTGCCAGCCTGTGTGTTGGCTGCCGGTCTGATGGTGTTCGACAACGCTCACGTTGGAGAGGACCGTCTGATCCTTTTGGACTCGACCCTCGTGCTGTCAATGGCACTCAGTATTTTGTGCTACGTCCGTTTCTACAAATTGCGTCACCAACCTTTCAGCCGGAAGTGGTGGAAATGGCTTCTCCTGACCGGGTTCTGCATGAGCTGTGTCATCTCTACTAAATACGTTGGTTTCTTCACTTTCGTGACCATCGGCGCCGCAGTTCTCGTTGACTTGTGGAACCTCCTGGATATCAACCGCGAGCAGGGAGCACTGAGCATGATCAGCTGGGGCAAGCATTTTATGGCTCGCGCTGTTGGATTGGTCATTATTCCCTTCATGTTTTACTTGTTTTGGTTCCAGGTTCACTTCGCTATTCTCAACCGGTCCGGCCCCGGCGACGATTTCATGACCCCCGAATTCCAGGAGACTCTTAGTGACAATCAGATGACCGCTCAGTCCGTTGGAATTCAATACTTCGACACCATTACTATGCGCCACAAGGACACCAAGGTCTTCCTCCACAGTCACTGGGACAAGTACCCCCTGCGTTATGACGATGGCCGTATCTCCAGCCAGGGCCAGCAGGTCACCGGTTATCCCCACAACGACACCAACAACCAGTGGCAGATCCTCCCGGCCGATCCTCTGGTTGATCCATCTGAGCCCAAGAGCGTGCGCAACGGCGACATCATCCAGCTCCGCCACATTGGAACCGACAGTTATCTCTTGACTCACGATGTTGCGTCTCCATTCTTCCCCACCAACCAGGAGTTCACTACAGTCTCTCAGGAACTGGCTGATGGCGAGCGCCACAACGACACCCTGTTCGAGCTCAAGATCGAGTCGGGCAAGCCTGCTCAGGAGTTCCGTACTCTTGCCAGTCTGTTCAAGTTGATCCACGTTCCAACTCGGGTCGCTCTGTGGACACACACAACTCCGCTGCCAGAATGGGGGTACAAACAGGCCGAAATTAACGGTAACAAGAATATTCTCCAGTCTAGCAACGCGTGGTTCGTTGAGAACATTGAGAACTTGGAGGATGATAGTCCTCGTCTCGTTAAGGAGGAGCGTAAGGTCAAGACATTGCCATTCCTGCGCAAGTACTTCGAGCTGCAGGGTGCCATGTTCCACCACAATAACGCTCTGACCAGCAGCCACCCCTATGCCACCGAGCCCTTCCAGTGGCCGTTCCTGTTGCGAGGTGTGAGCTTCTGGACGAAGAACGATACCCGTGAGCAGATTTACTTCTTGGGTAACCCCATTGGATGGTGGATTGCTAGCAGTATTCTGGCTGTGTTTGCCGGCATTGTTGGTGCTGATCAGCTCTCGCTTCGCCGTGGTGTTGATGCATTGGAAGAAAGTGAGTCGAAAAACCACATCCTACTCTTATCCCGATTTTTTTTTCCCTTCTGGTATTAACGCACGTTCACTAGTTTGGGGCCCCGGTACGCGCTCGCGTCTGTACAACAGCACCGGGTTCTTGTTCCTGTGCTGGGCTGCGCACTACTTCCCCTTCTGGCTGATGGGTCGCCAACGCTTCCTACATCACTACCTGCCCTCACATCTGGCCTCCACAATGGTTTGTGGCGCACTGGTTGAATTCATTTTCAACCTGCAGCCGCTCGATCCCCGAACTGCACTTCCTCCTGTGGATGACCCCTCGGGCAAGTCCAAGGCGCGGTCGGTCAGCAGCCTGCGCCGGTTCATCACAGCCAAGGAACGCATGGGCTGCAAGTCGCTCATCGCAGGCTGGACTGCCACTCTTATCATTCTGGCTGCCACCATCTGGGGCTTCATCTTCTATGCGCCCTTGACTTACGGTACCCCCGGCCTCGATGTGGCAGGTGTCAATGCGCGCAAGTGGCTCAACTACGACCTGCACTTCGCCAAATAAGCTCCTCGCTAGGCCTCCTTGGCCCAATCCGTGGAGAAATACCCATTTGAGACGATGGGCCGAACTGAAATTTCAAATTCGCAATTTTTGTAAGATAACTTATACTCCGTGATAAAAGGCGGATAGAGAGAAGGTGTTTCTTTTTTTTTTTCCGCGGTTGGAGGATTGATATCAAAGGTATCATTTGAAACAATGGTGTACGTGCATGTATGTGTGGCCATTTAAGTTCTCTTTCTCCATCTTGATGTAGTACTTATTCAATGTTCCATGTTCAGAATTTCTCAGTCGAGTCCTGTGTCCCCACTAGTGACACAGGATCATCAGCCGATCATGCAAACCAGTCCCCGATTGTTATATTGGGTTATGTCAATTGGAGATCTAGATAGGTGTACGGAATAGGCGGAGTAGATAGGAGTAGACAGATGCAAGAATAATGTGCCAATGTCGATCGAGATCGGCTTCACGTGATCGACGATCGATGACATGTGCGCATCGCATTGGAGCAGATGAGGTTTCATCTTTGGATACTCCGTACATGACGAACTACCTAATGACTTGTGTTCTTGTTATTCACTTGTTCCTATTTATACTAAGGTCCTGTGTATCTTGCATATGTCTAGACCTAACCCTTTTTTCTTCCCACATTCCAATTCATTTGCCTTTTGATAAATTGAGGTTATTTTTAGACCGCGAAAAAAAACAGCCCACTGTTTATGTACAAAGGGACTTACCACTCGCTATGTATAGTAAATGGTCTCACATTGGAGTCCTATGGGATAAAAGTATGCTGTAGCCGAGTTTTAGGGTATTAAACAATACCACATGATAGTAATACTCCGTAGTAATACTAACGGAGGTATCCTCATAAGTCGGAATACCTCCTCAGCCCATATCTCACTACGGATACCAAGGGGACTAGACTGTCAGTAGCGTCTTCTTTTTTTTGCCTCTCTTTCTGCGCATTCTCTCTCTCTCTCTCTTTTATTTCTTTCATTTTTCATTCTTTACTTCCCCCCTAGTGGTTCCTTAGGGTCTCTCCACTCCCCGCGTCTCCAGATCTCATTGGTGTCTTTCTTTGAGCGAGCTGAAAAGGACAATTCTTCGTCTCGCCCGATACTTATGGTGGGTTCGAATTCTTTCCAGAAAAAAAAGCACATATTCAAGGGCCCGCAAGGAATTTGGGAGTAATTATTCAATTCGTTGTGAGATGCTATCGGATCGGACAGACACAAGACAACCCACTCTGTGGATTCCTGCCGGGCCTTTGATCGGCCGCTAGAACACGCCCATGTTGTGCTTCGTCTCTCCCTGAAAGCTTCTGACTGACTTCAATTCTTCTCCAGCTTAACCCCTAAGCTCAGCTTGCCTTTGTTTACCTCGGTCAATCGTTATACCTATCTATTTGGACCGATCGCGTCTTCGGGTATCACTTGGATTCGACACATCACCCTCATAGGGCGACACCCCCCCCCAGGATCGTCCAAAGCTTGATGAGATAGCTGACCCGGAAAGGCGCACCGGCCGGCTCTTCAATTATCAGCCTGATCTGTCAGAACAGTTGCTTCCATCCCTATGAAACTGCCCAAGAGCTTTACCAGGCGGAAATCGTCCGGCAACGTTCTAGAGGAGGTGGAATCTCCTCATCAATCCTCCTTTCGAGTATTTGAGCGCCCGGGGCCTCATCGATCCATGACGGATGGAGCAGCGCTGACCAAGCCGCTGAGTGAGGGCAACACGGTGCCGATGACAGAGGATTCCGATAACATCTTTGCGGAGAGGGAGCGACCCCTGGATAAGAGCCGGTACGATCGTCCTTCGACCATGGATTCTCTCAGGAGACGGCTGACTGGGAACCGTGATAGTGGTAACTACGAAAGCTCTACGTCAACCAGGTTGAGCTCGACATCCACCCTCCCATCATCCACCGAGGTCCCGCCGGCCGACGAGACCTTATCCCCGCATTCCAGAATCCATGATGTTCCCGCTCCACCACCCCTTACGAGTGCACTGCGTGCTGCAGGACGGACCTTCTCGTTCGGTGGTAGATTCAGCAGGTCAGGACCGCAAGTGCCTCGGCAACAAACACCAGATGCCTCAAAGAATCGCCCGGTGACGGGCAGCACCGACAGTACGGCCACTCCACCCAAGCTGCCCGATACAGACTTCACTCTCGGCTCGCAGGATGATTTTAATAAGATGTTCGATAATCTGGGTGCGCGAGAGGGTTCGGCAATACGGGGGTCATCTCCGGCCAAGGTAAGACTTGCAATCGCTCGTCCAGACAAGGATGCAGTATTGACTGAATCACAGTATTCCTCGTCTCCCGAGTTTCAAAACAGCAGAGCTCCCGCACCCGCTGCGATTAATACAGACCGATCGACTACTGTCGAGTCACCCCCTTACTCCTGGGATCGTCGCCCTTCCGAGGAGGGCTTGCTACGTGGCCCGCGTTCTCCGCCGCTGAACCAGACCCAGTCCACCCTCGATACAGTTGTTGGATTCCGGAAGTTTTCACCATCTCCCAATCAGTTTACCGAGGCTACTACTTCACATCGTTCCTTAGAGCGCCCGCAGGGATCGGAAAGGAGAGGGCTGCGGAGGAGTGGGATATATTCGGCCAGGGGGGAATCCGGATCCTTCGACGACGAAGATGCCAAAATGGTTCGACAGTCTGTCTTGTTCAGCAAAGAAAGCACCCCGCCTTGGGCTGAGGGTAGCCCCTCCGGTGGAACCCCATTGATCGATAAGGGCAAAGCACCTAATTACTCTGGCCAAGTGAACCCAGAACCCGATAATATGTTCCAATATCGCCGCTCACCCGCTCCGGTCGAGAGATTGGACCCTTCCATTGCGGATCATGCACGCTTGGCTGTGCAGTATGCAGATAGTCTTCCTAAATCATCCTCTCCGGGTAATAAGGTGATGACACCATCTCAGTTCGAGCATTATCGCCAGCAACAAGAACTTCGACGTTCCAATAGCAATGCGACTAAGAGCGATGATGAGTCCGATCATGACGACTTTGACGACGAACAAGACGAGGTGGAGAAGCAACGTGAGACGGAACGCCAACGACGAAGACAGGAGGCTCATCTCTCTGTGTATCGTCAGCAGATGATGAAGATTACAGGTCAGCAAGCACCCGTGCAATCGCTACGCCCGGTGATGAGTGGAGCCAGCAACAGCACGCCCAACTTGCTCCCCAGTCGCCTGTCCGCACTAGGCGACAAGTCCACCAGTGGGAAGAGCAGCGAGGAAGAGGACGACGATGTGCCGCTTGGTATTCTGGCCGCACATGGTTTCCCTAATCACAACCGTCCGCCAACCCGCCTGAACAATGTCAGCTCTAATCCTAACCTTCGTGCATCCATGCAACCGCCGTATATATCATCTTCCAACTCTGTTTCAGGTGCCGACCCCAACGGCAACCGAGGCAGTCTGCCACCTTTTGCAAGGAACTTGCCACGAGATCCTTACTTCGGTGCAGGTTTGGTTAACAACCCCAACCGTGAATCGTTGGCGTTCGGAGGTGGTTCGGTATATGGAGGATCTTCGTCCCCCGCACCTCCCCCTGGAGGTCTTGTCGGTGTTATAGCAAATGAGGAACGGGCACGGGCGATGCGCAGAGGAAGCCCGAATACGCAAGCAATGCATGAGATGGGAGGGGTGCCTCGGCCATACTCCACGATGCCGCCACCGCAGCAACAAAACGTTACCGCCGGGGAACAAGCTTCTATTCAGCTGTCGCAGCAGATGGCCAACATGATGCAGATGCAAATGCAGTGGATGCAGCAAATGATGCAAATGCAAGGTGGGCAAGGTCAACCTATGATGCAAGGCATGCCTCCCATGATGATGCCTGGTGGAGCAATGGCCATGCCTCCCATGGGCCCTCCCTCTATAGGACCCCAGTCCATGGCTGGCAACCCGAACTTCCGGCCGATGTCCATGCCTGCAACATCCTTTCTCAATATGCCACCCTCGCTTCCACCCCACGCCGATCAGCGCACGATGAGCATGCTGGACCCCAACGTTTCAGCCCGTAGGACTGGCTCGCCCATGCCGAATCTCTCCGGCAATTCCTTCCGGCCCAACACCGGATATGCCGCTTCAATCGCTCCGTCGGAGCGCAGTACCGTGGGCATGGCGCCTCGTTACCGGCCAGTATCAGTCATGCCCGAATCTAATTACGCAGTGGCATCCCCAACAAACAAGCCTTTTGTTGACGAAAACCACAACCCGTCCATACCTCAGTCTCACATTCCGAAATCGCATCTCGCAACTGTGACCGTCCGCCCTGTTTCACGGGGCGCTGGCCTTGAAAATCAGAAGCCCGGTTCCGATGATGACGATGACGATGACGAGGCCTGGGCTGACATGGTGAAGAAACGTGAAAAGAAGAAGAGCAGCTGGAAGATGAAGCGAGGGACATCTTCGTTCGGCGATCTGCTGAGCGCCGTGCACTGATTCTGTTTCCCTTCCTTTCTTTCTTTCTTCCCCAACTCGACCACGATGGCGTGCTTGCATTGCATTTGAAAAGACATCCGTCCGTGCTACGCTGTATAAACTGCCCCTTTATTCTCTGCATTTCCATTCCAGCATCCCTTTCCTAATATCTCCCGCTTCCTCTACAACATGACATATGACGCACATACCATTGACTCAGAGAAGGGCTTGCCGTGCTATTTGGATATGCCGGCTCGATAATGCCTCCCTAGCCCTTATCTCACATCTTGTATGTCACTTCGCTCCCGGTCCCGGGTCTCCTTGTATCATCGTGTCATGGTCATTCCGGTCTGGGCAGAGAGATTTGGCATTTACAAGTATGAATACATATGCTTTCCTTGTGCTTTCAGTCTAGTTTCGATTTTTGAGCTCGGTCCTCTGCGTTCTTTTCTCGCTTTCTTACGATATCGGCACGGGAAGAGACATGGCGTTATTTATCCGATAGGTTTCTATCTTTGTGCTTTCTCATCTTGTATTATGTCTGTTTTGCATTTTCTATTCGCCAGAGCGACTCCCTTAATATATTTCGGGCCTTGTGGCTATTATCTCGGCTCTTTCCAAGGTCCTTTTTCCTTATTTGTTCTGTTTAGGTTTTGTGTTTTCTGCTTCAATTGAGATGTATATCTTACCATAGCATAGATCTGGCTTGAGATAAGGGATATCCATACACTAGGTAGTTACGGCTAATATATGTTATGTTATCTCATATCAAGATGAACGATTGCGTGCTACGTGGTGTGAATGTGCAACCATGAATTTGGCTTGGTTTGGTAGGCACGTGTCTCGGACTCTTGAGGTATATTTGAATCCAATTGATGAAGAATCATGACAGATATAGGGGTTGAAGAACTTACACAAGTGTATCTTGAAGTGAGATGAAGATAGAGTAAACCCCGGTATGTGTATAGTCACGTGCCATCATACATCAGAGCGGTCACATGATCGATATCGATATCGACCACGATATCTTCATCACTCAACGTCAAAATCGAGCAAGCAGACAGCAGGGCCCAAATATCGGGTTTAAAGTATAGATCCCCATTGGGATTCTTTGTTGGATCTCATTCGCTATTGATAAGCACCCTCAATAGGGTATTCCAAAGGCCCACGCATTGATCGCTATTGTCTTCAGAAGTCAATGCGAACTACTTGTCGTCTATAGTTAAGCCTTGACACATCGAGCCTTCAACCCCTCACCAAACTCTCTCTTCTGAAACCGCAGAATTTCTTGGATACATACATAAAATCATATCATCGATACCGATATAGGTATCTTCCAAGGCTGCCCTCAAACCCTTTGGCTTTTTAAAAACAGATTTCCCGCCACAATGAATGCTCCAGATCGGTGAGTGCATGCCAGACTTTCTTTCTGAATTCCCCAAAGCGTTGTTGAATTCCCCAAAGTGTTGTTCATTTCGACCTACTCCGGTGATGTTCGTTGTTGGATATCATATGTATCGCAGAGCAGATTCCCTGGATTCTGGGGTAAACTGCGCCTTCCTTTTTTCATATCTTGTCAAACAGGGAAGGAGTGAAGGCCATGGAGAGCCAGAGTGGCACTTTCCTCGCACCGCTCTTGCCCTGGCAAGCATTGCATTTTGTCTATTTATACCATCTCCTCGGTCAACACATCTTCCCTCTGCCATCCTCTTGTTTACCTCTTGTTTACCCGTGGACTGTGATTCTGTTTTACACTGTCATCCTCTTTTTTACTGTCAATCCTCTGTTTCATCATTTCTGTTTTGTGCAGTCATGCAGGGCCCTGGATTCATCACGGCCACTGCGGCTATCGCCAGAGAGCGTGCTGGTCGCCGTGGCCGCGGTGTCTACTCGCGTCACCCTCGTCCTCAGAACCCCAGTGATGCCCCTGATGTGTCAGTTTCATTAACTCTCAGATTAAGGCCTTTGCTTCATTCTGATTTTGTCCTCTTTCTGCATATTCATGTCTTGCTTTTCATCCGTGGACCACAAACTGACCAAGCTCATGAATATAGGTATGAAGCCATCCTGCTCGCTCCTGGCGAAAGCAAGATTGATGTTGAGGTCGACACCCGTAAGTCATGCTGGCCAGTGTACACGGCACAACCTCACTGACCATATCTCTCTAGGCCTTCCTTCTGCCGCCATATTTACCTTCCGCAAGGAAGACCACACCCTTGGCAACATGCTGCGTCACCGTCTCCTAAAGACTGCCCATGTGATCTTCGCTGCCTACCGCGTAAGCAGCCTGCTATATGTGCATAGTGTTTCTTCTTGGAAAGATACTAACAACAATCCATTAGGTTCCTCACCCGCTGACCCCCGAGTTCCAGCTGCGTATCCAGACTGATGGCGAAGTCACCCCTCGTCAGGCTGTCATTAACGCCTCCGAGGCTCTGATCAAGGACCTGGGAATCTTGTCTCGAGAGTTCACCAAGGAGTACGAGCTCCGCAAGGCTGCCAACGCCGCCAATCAGCAACAGCAGCAAAGCACTGCTGAGTAAATGGTTATGAGTGACACCCAACTATCATCCATCTTCTTTTCACTGGTCTGAAAATCTGGCGCATGGAGCAGTCATGGTCTTTAATGCCTTGCGTTTGCTTTCTTTTCGTTTTCGATCTTTATGGGTGGCCCCTTTTTGCGCGGGCATGTTTCTTTTTTTTAACTCAGTTGTACCATCAACTGTTTGCTACCGACAAATTTACGAATTTACAAGCCTAAAGCTTTACTCATCACTTGTATCCATCAACCAATTATTCCAGTCGTAGATCCAAAAATATCTCGAATGAATGACTAAGCGCCAGATGAGGTTAGCGTAGGTGCCTCCGCGTCCAGCAGCGGCGTCATTCGCATCCTCCTGAGACTCAACTCACCTACATTTTTGCATTCGTTCTTCCCATCAATTTCTTTTGCCTTTTCTGCATCTATTTGCTCATGCGAGCGTGGTGTCTCTGATGTTTTCCTCGTCGAATAATTTCCTCGGGGGTGGTGCCGGTGGCGGCCAGGCACCATTCATGCAACAGCAACAACAACCCCCCTATTCACAATTCCCTCAAGGCCAGATGTCGCCATCAGTCCAACAGCCTCAACAGACTGGATTTTCTCTGCAGCCCACTGGTCTTGCTCCACAGCGGACCGGATTCGCCGGCCAGCCCTCCCCGTTCGGTAACTCGCAACTACAGCCTCAAGCCACCGGATTCCCCGCAGGACAACTCCAGCCGCAATTCACTGGATTCCCCGGCGCCGCGCCCCAGCAACCTCAGCAGCAGCAAGCGCAAAGCTTTCAAACACAATACACTGGATACGCTCCCCAGAACCAGGCGCAGCAGCCGCCTCCGGTGCCGCAGATACCGACTAGATTCAAGACCTCCAGCGATATCGCGAACTCCTTCCAAGATGCCGCTGGCTCTGGGGCGCCCCCTCAGGTGCCCCCAAAGACAGGATCAAAGATCCCAAACATTCGACTTTCTTTTATCACGGCACAGGACCAGGCGAGATTCGAGCAGCTCTTTAAGTCTGCGGTTGGCGATAGCAAGACAATGGATGGTTAGTCCTCTGCGCACTCAATATATCGCATGTTATGGCTTGTATGGCAATACTGACTGTTCACAATAGGCGACAAAGCAAGAGATCTTTTGCTGCGGTCCAAGTTGACAGGCTCTGATCTTTCCAAGATCTGGGTTTTGTCTGATACGACCAAATCTGGACAATTGTTCTTCCCCGAATTTGCATTGGCCATGTACCTCTGCAATATTCGTATCACCGGTCGCGAACTTCCTTCTTCCCTACCCGAGACGGTTAAGAATGAGGTTTCCAGTATGGTAGATATCATCTCGTTCGATGTCCCCGACACACAGCCGGCGCCGGCCCAACGAACAAACGTCCCCAACTTCGATGCGCCTCTCATGGAGAACAAGTCGACGCCCCCAATTGTGCAACAACCTGTCCCGCAGCAACCCAACAACGCCCAGCTCTTGTCGCAGCTGACAGCACAGCCTACTGGATTCTTTCCTCAGCAGACGGGTATACAGGCTAACCCGACAGGCTTCCCTGGCCAGAATCAGCCTCAATTCCTTCAGCCTCAACAAACCGGTTTCATGACTAATCCGCAGGCTACGGGATATACTGGCCCTCGGCCTCCGATGCCGCCTATGCCTACTGGTTACGGCGCGAACCTCAGCCCCGCTCAGACCGGTGGGATGCAAGCCCTGGGTGTGCAGCCTACGGGCCTGGTGGCGCAACCTACGGGCCTGCCAGGTCAATGGGGATTCATCAACACACCGTCGCAGGGTTTGCCTAACATCGAGGCTATGAAGCAGCAACTCATGCCGCAGCCTGGGCGTGAAGGTGGTTTCAGTGCTGTTGGTCTTTCGGGAAATGCTACCGTTGCCTGGGCAATTACGAAGGAGGAGAAGAAGATTTATGATGATCTTTTCCGCGCATGGGACGGTTTCCGCAAGGGTTTCATCGGTGGCGAGACTGCCATCGAGATCATGGGCCAAAGTGGTTTGAATAGAAAAGATCTGGAACGGATCTGGACCCTGGCTGATCCCCATAACCGCGGCCGGCTGAACATGGATGAGTTCGCCGTGGCTATGCACCTGATCTACCGTGCTTTGAACGGATACCCAGTTCCTAGCCGTCTACCACCCGAGCTTGTTCCTCCTTCTACAAGACACTTGAATGACTCTATCGGTACAGTCAAGTATCTCCTATCTCAGGATGCTGAAAACCGCAAGGCTACCGGGGCGTTCCTGCAGCCGCAGAAGACCGGTGTCAGCTACCTTAAAGATCACTCCTTCCGTGGTGGTGCAGCAGGCTCTTCTGCGGCCAGTCGCAAGGATGCGACGGTCTTCAAGAACAATGACTCCGCTGGTGGATACCGGTCTAGTGCACGCCGTCGCGTGGCTAACGAGGCTCGTACCCCGTCACCAGCTGCCTCTGGCGCATCCGAGGAGGAGTATTCTGTGGAACAGCTTAAAAAGAAGATCCATGAAACCAAAGTCATGATTGATGCTGCCGATTTCCAGGATGAGAACCGAGCTGAGGATGATGATGCTCTAGACCGCCAGGATCGCCGCGAGGCAGAGAGTCTTATGGAACGTATCCGTCGTGTACAGGACGATCTCGATACTCACCCCAATGCCGCATTCCGTCAAGTGGACAGTGGGGCAGATCGAAGGGCTCTTCGTCGCCAGCTGCAGTCGTACGAAGATCAAGTTCCTCAGGTTGCATCTGATGTGCGTCGTCTCGAACGTGAAATCGCGGACGCGAGGCTTGAGCTCTTCCGTCTCAAGGACGCCAAGGCACACCCCGGTGGTGCCTCTAATATCATCGGTACTGGCCCTGGTGGCACTGTTACTGAGGCAGATCGCATCAAGGCTCGCGCACGTGCGCGTATGCAAGCCCGGGCTGCCGAACTTTCTGGGCGTCCCGTACCTGCAACGGAGGATGACGATGGCCAAGCGGCTCGTCGTTTAGAGGCCGAGAGTACTAACGTGAAGATGGAGCGGGAGCGCAACGATACTATGACTCGTGATGTCGAAGAAAGTGTGCGTGATTTCGCTCGCAGTTTGGAGGACAGTCTTCGGGACGAGCGCCAAAACTCCACACGTGAGCATGAGAAACGTCGTTGGGAGGAGGCATTGGGAGTTGAGGACGTCATCCGCGACTTCATCTACGACCTAAGCCGCAATTCAAGGACAGCAAATGTTCGCAAAGAAGAGTACGTTATTCTTGTCAATCAGGAAAAGTATTCAATGCTGACAGCTTATAGGCGAGAGAGACCTTCCCCGGATGTGCATTCTCGAGCATCCCCAGCGGCTGAATCTGCTGCTGCGCGCCCTTCGATGCCCACATCCGTGCACTCGTCAAGCTCTCTTCCTGGTAACACACATGAAGATCGCGTGGCGGCTGCTCGGGAGCGTGCACAGAAGCGCATTGCTGAGCGCATGGCAGCTGCGGGTCTGAAGCCAAATGACTCCACTGAGACTCTTGCCCAACGCCAGGAGCGTGAGAAGAAGGAGCGCGAGGATCGTGTCAAACGCGCCGAGGAAGAGGACGCCAAGCGGGAACAGGAGAGACAGCGTCGCTTGGCTGAGGAACGAGGCGTTCCTAGTGATGCAGCTCCGAAGGCTGCGGGCAAGAAACCCCCGCCAGCGCCGCCCACCCGCAGAGCTCGGACGGATAGTGCCGGCCAAGCTGATGCTAAGAAGGGCGAGGAATCCGCTGCCCGCGAGCAGGCCATTAAGGAAGAACAAGAGGTGCAGGAGGCGGAGACCAAGCGTCTAGAGTGAGTAATCTACAGCCGATAGAGACAAAATGAGGGGATCTGGCTAATACACTACAGGGATGAGGCAAGCCAAAAGGAGTTGGAATTCCAACGCGAGAAGGATGCTCAGGCCGCTCGACTTCGTGCTCTCGAGGAACAAGTCCGCCAAGGCAAAATCAAGAAGCAGGAAGAGAAGCGCCGCAAGGAAGAGGCTAGCCGACAGGCCAAAGAGCAGGAAGCCATTCTTGCAGCCCAGCGCGTTGAACTGGAGGCGGCCAAGGAACGTGAGCGACAGCTGCAGCGTGAACTCGAGGGACTTGACGAGTCATCGTCCGATGATGAAGGTCCTGCCGATATTACGCCTGAGTACAGCACCCCGACGCAGAGCCAGATTCTCCCTACCCCGCCTCCTGTGCCCACGATAGCTATTCCTGAACCTCCTGCCCCTGAAAGCATGCCTAGCGAAATTGGCTCCCCTGAAAGCAGCCGTGGACTTCCTGTGGTCACGCCCGATGCTGAGTCCAAGAACCCATACTTCAAGAACAAGGCCCAGCCATCTGAGCCCATCCAAGCGACCTCGCCGCCTGCCACAGCCACAGCTCAGTCTACGAACCCCTTCCACCGCTTCGTCCAGCAAGAACCCATCAAGCCCAGCTTCACTGGCGCAGCCCCCCTGGAACGCAAGACTCGTGCTCGCCCGGAGGAAGATGATGACTGGTCCGCTGCCGGCTCTGATTTCGATTCATCTGATGATGAGGACGACCGCCCAACCGGCGGCAGCGCCAAACAACTTGCCAGCATCCTGTTCGGCACTATGGCTCCCCCACGTCCTCTGAGTGCCATGGACGAAGACAAGTCTGCCTCGAAATCTGCTACCCCGGTACAAGAAAGCCCAATTGCACCTCCGCCCCCACCCCCAGCAACTCTGCCTCCTCTTCCTGCTATACCAAGCCCTGGTGATGCCGTCTCCCCATCACCCACCCCATCTGCAGGACTTCCACCTCCACCTCCTCCTCCACCTCCCCCAGGAGCTGGTGCTCCTTCTATGGCCCCGCCCCCGCCTCCTGGCGGAGCCCCCTCTGCTCCCCCGCCACCCCCGCCGGCTGCTGGCATCCCGCCTCCACCTGCTCCCCCAGCCGCGGCCGGTGGAGCTGGCCGAGGCGCTCTCCTTGCGTCCATTCAGCAAGGCAAGTCCCTGAGAAAGACTCAAGTGAATGATCGCAGCACAAGCTCCTCGGCAGGACGCGTACTGTGAAGATGGAATTGGGAAGTCCTTTTATTTTTGTTTTGAGAGTACATACTGTACAGTGACAGGGGAAAGACATGGCCGTACCTACATGCTTAGAGAGTAAGGTGACGAGGTCAATGGATAATGGTAGAGTAGTAAGCGAGTAGTTAGTTGTGTTTTTATACTCTTATTGGAATACTCATCGATTTTGTTTATTATCATCATTTGGCCTAACATTGGAGGCAGTTCACAGGGCTCCACTTGGCGCAAAAATCGCGTTCATTGCAGTTCATTGCGTTGTTCATCTGAGGCCTTAGACATCAAACTCATTAACTACAACAAAGGTGGCGTCGGAGCCACTCTAGTCTGGCTCCGTCCAGTGCTCGGTGACCCTAACAAATTGTCGTCTAGTCTAGCCTTCTTTTTTTAAATTTCCGTCCCTAGTTGTTGGGATTTATGTATAGCGATGTTGCTCCTCGCAGACTACCTCAACATCTCTACCCCCTATATCACCCATCATATTCAAATATAGTCAATTCGCTTGTATTGATTTAAAAACCCGGAACCGATACTCTGATAGGACACAACCCCTATCTTGCATTCACCTCTGCCCAGACTAAGGGGCCCATTGATAACAGCTCTCACTCAGATGCCGAGTCCTTGTCCTTCTCGGTAGTAGTAGCCGTTTGCTGCATTTGCATCTTCTTCATCATCTCTGCTGCTTCGAATGAGTATTTACACTTCATTCGGACCGCCTCACCATAGCGATACATGACCAACGGGAATGGCATGCACACAAGAGTCATGAATGCCGGGATGGAGGACGCCCAGTGAATCCCCAGATTGTGGTACATCTGTGTCGTGAATAGAGGAAACACGGCACCCACGATAGAGCGAAAGATCGCAGCTGCAGCAAGGACAGAGGCCGCATATATAGTGTAAGTATCAATCAAATAGTTCATGATCGGCAGGATGACGAGTACACAGCCGAATCCGAACGGGGCAGACATAATAATACTGACAGACCAGTGGATGCTGGGATAGTTGGTCCAGGCAAAGGCAAACATGCCAATGGGGAGGGCGATTCCTCCAACGATCGCAGGTGGCAGACGGGACTCGGCCATCGCGGATTTTGCCACGAAAAGCCTCATGTAGCGTCTGTTGTTGTCCCAGATGGCGTAGATCAGGCCAAAAATGATGCCAACAGCAATTCCCAAGAAAGATAGTCCCCCTATGCCCTCACTACAACCACGGTCTTCACTGTACACGATGGGCATGGCGCCCATAAACATGTACACTGTACCGTATATAATAGCCATGTAGAGTGATGCTACCAAGACTATGGGCTCGAGGAAGAGGAAGATCCAGGGACGGAACAAAGCACGCTTGAAGACATCTGACAGCTTCTTCTTCCCTTGGTTCTTCTCTAGAATGCTGATGTAGGCCTTGCCATTGGCCTTAGCCAGTTGACGTGCCCGTCGTTGAAGCAAAACCGGGCCATACGTCTCTGGAATGAAGATGATGCCCAGAATACCGATTACGCCAATGAAGATCACGCAGACACCCTGGACCCACCTCCACCCAATTTTCTCAGACACGATCCCGCCCACGATTGGGCCCAAAATGGGACCGAGGAAGGGTGCAATACAGTAGATAGTCAGTGCCAGGCCACGTTGAGCAGGCGGGAACAGATCGGCAATTGTTCCGCCAGAGTTGACGAGTGGTGAGCCGCCAAATGTGCCGGCAAAGAATCTCAGAATGAGAAGAGTAGCCATATTTTGGCTGCCTGCGGATCCCCCAAGAAATGCCGCCATGGCGATGTGAGTGATAATCCAGAGAATCTGTCTTCCATATAACTCTGACCTTGAGCCAATGTTAGCCACTGGACTCTCTATATAGTATGTATATAGGATGTATTGATGACTTACTATCAAATAAAACATGGTCAGCTGGGCACCATGAAAGTGACAAGAAGGATCAACGACTTACCAAGGGACCCCATACGGCAGGGCCAATCGCAAATCCCAGCACAAAGAGAGAAAGCCCGACAATGAAGACCTCAGTGCTGATGGCAAAATCCTGGAAGATTTCATTTGCTGATACCGAGTATGCGGAGGAAGTAAAGGTCACAGCGAAGACTGACAGAGTCGCAATGACTGCAATGAACCATTTGCGGGACTCACCCCAGTTCATCGGATTGCCGGGGTCGTCTTTTTGAAACTCCACCACAAATGGGTCATCCTCGGTGCCGGAACCAATGTGGGTGTGGCCGCTTTCGACCTCGCCTGCGTCCACGGGAGTCTTCGAGTCGTTATTAGACATGGATTTGGCTCAGCGGTGCAAGGAAGGAAGGAGAGAGATCAATAGAAGTGGTATTGGCTGTCGAGGAGACTGACCAAATAAAGAGAGCAAATTAAATCCCAGGCTGCTCACGAGGGGGTCATTTGCTTCGCTGCAGCTTTCGATCTATATAACGCTTTACCGGACGGCGGAGTATTTACTGCGGAAGCTATCAAAGACGGACTGCTCTTTCATTGGCCAACCCATGGAAGACATATGCACATTCTATTGGCTGCTGCCTATTAAGGTTAAAATGAGTGGAGACAAATGGCGAATGAAAGGGCTTTCCGTTGTGGATCTGTATCTGAGGCGGGAGGCCATCTGATTGGTGCGCCACACCATATGATTATCAATCAGGATCGCCAGGACACTCGCCGTCCCCGAACTGTCCGATACAAGAGTGATGAACGTGAAGATGATTAACCAGCACACGCCATCGAAGCCTTTACGTAGGCAGAGACTGAGAGTTTCAAACGCTTGCCAAGTATGTCGCTTGAGGAAGATCAAATGTGATGGCGCTCGCCCGGGTATCTCCTACTTTCATTGTTTCATTGATCCCAGAGGTCAAGGCTGACATAAACTATAAAGCATGCACTGGATGCCAAGTGAGAGGTAAAACATGTGCTTATGGCGATTTTGTCAGCGTTATTGAGAAGAAGACAGCGGGTGCGCCTCGTGGACAAGCATCATTAGTTCAAAAGCCTGGTCCTATGCTTGTATCTCCCCCACCTTCGACCCCTGCACTTGGAACTCCGCCAGCATCGGTGGCCGGAGAAGATCGAGAAGCAGAGCCTGACCTGGAGCAAAGCCAGGCATACTATACCGCACATGGGAGGTTTGCCGGCCGGGTCGCCGCTGCTATAGACGTGAGGACAGGGATCATTCCCACTACCTGTCATGAAGTTCCGCTGGTAGATGCGGCTCTATTTGGAGATCTTGACCTACCTTCTCAATCCTGTCTCTTGTCTCCGTCGACCGAATTGCCTCCCCGAGCATATGCCGATCAGCTAGTTGACATATACTGGCGACACGTCGACCCTGTGGAGCCGGTGTTAGATCGCCAGCGCTTCTTTGAAAACTATGAAAAAGCATATTCAACGCCCATAACACCACTTTGTTCAGACTACGACCTCTGGCTTGGTATTTTCAATGTAGTTTTTGCTTTGGCAGTTCAAAGACAAGAATACAACCCGCTGCACCAAAGAAATGAGGAGGGAAGTTGCTTCTTCAAGCGCGCATGGGCCCTGCTTCCAGCTGAGTCTATGCTATGGAAACCTGGATCACTCGAGCTTGTACAATGCCTGATGCTGATGAATCGATACCTTCACTGCACCAGCAACCAACAGAAGACATGGATGACAGCGGGGTTAGCGATGCGCATTGCACAGAGCATGTGCTGCCATCTTGCCGAGGCGCCTCTGGTAAAGGGCCACGGTGAGGACAAAGCTTTGAAACGAAAAGTATGGGCTAGCTGTGTTGCGCTCGATCGGTATGTCATGGAAGATTCTTTTTTCTATAGTTGTCACTAATTCACTTCATATAGGTGTATCTCCTGGTCACTGGGTAAGACGTCGGCATTGGTGCTAATCCCGTCCCCGCCAACCAGTAGCTCTCAACAATCAGGTCAGAATGCGATGCATGAAAATTGGGAACTGGAACTTCACGAAATCGGGAATCAAATTCAGTTGTCACAGATCCAGACTCGAACTAGTCTCGCAGCCAGATTTCGCCCTTCACTCCTATCTCAGCAAGACGAGTACCATAGCGCAGCATTGCAACTAGATGCATGCCTGCGAAATTGGGAAAATAGTCTTCCCAGCGATTGGCAGTCGCAGAACCTTCGGATGGTTGTCGACAGGTCGTCCCGAGCTGAGCGATACTTGCTTCATCTTCGGTAAGCCAAGAATCCCTTACCCTTAGCAAACCGATTTTTATGGTTCATGTAGCTACCTCCACCACCGAATCTTTCTCTACAGACCCATGCTCGCCCGCTTCTACTCAATGAAACCAGATACCCGAGCCACATCTAAAACACCAAGCCTAAGCCACCGGCTCCTTCGCGAAAGCGCCAGCATGTGTATCGAAGCCGCGCAGCAGGTGGCTTTATTGGTTAATGAGACCCTCGAGGCAGATGAGCCGATCGGACTCCTCCCGTGGTGGTACAGAATATACTACCTTCACATCGCGGGTGCCAACTTCCTCGCAGCTATGTTCCGATCGGAGCTGTTCACAGACTCTGTTTCCCAGTCTTGGAAAAGTGTGCTTCTGGCGCTCCGCGCCCATGAACACTTGAGTCCCTATGTTCAGCAGTGTCTGTGGACATTTGAGACCCTCGCTGCCAGGATCACGGGAAAGCCTTACCCCAGTTTGAATGGTAGTGGGTGTGGTTTGATGGTAGATGGGTCCTCGGAAGTTCCTTTCAATGACATTTTCAAAGATATTAATTTTGACTTTGACAATTTCATATTCGGGCCCGAGGACTTCGGAGATGGGTTGGCTTAGTGTCGAAGCCATCTGGTAAGACTGGAGGGACACCCTTCTGCCCTACGTGATGTGGTCTGGGAAATAAATTCATGGCTATCTGCTACAGCAGTCTCCAACCAACTCACTTTGCCCGCAGTAAATTTCACAACACATATGCTTTATAAAATCCAAGCCCTATTTGCAGCTACTACCTGATCTAGCACCATGAAGCTATTCAGATATCACCTAATCCATCACTATAAAGAGAGATCGAAATTCCCATCGAAATTGCAATATGGGTTTATGCGGTGTGTCGCCAACTTACAATGCCTTATAAGTCTAGGCAGTTACCCCTCTCTAGCATAATTCACCAATATCTTCACCCTATCGCCCAATCCCACGGTCTAGCAGGCATTCCTCACTTCCTACTGATACCTGCCGAACTGCCTCTTCTCCTTATCCCATTTATTTTGCGCTTTGTTCTTGGCTTGGACAGAAGCTATCGTCTTCGCGCTTTCCGCCTGCTCGAACGCCAGTGTTGTTCAACATGAGTTCCGAAAACCAGGAATACTCAGTCGATCAAGAGATTATCGATTTCTTTCAAAAGGCTTCCACAGACCGCTGGTCTTGTGATGATCGAGCATACAAACTCGTCGGAGGAACTGTAACACCCGTTGCCGTGCAAGGCGCTTGCAGTTATTCTGTATACGCAGGTCCAAATCACGAGTATGTGGTTCAGTTCCGACTAAAGTCTCTTGGTCTGAAGACCGAAATCACAAATATTGCCAGCAATGTATATGGATCCTTGGTGCCCCCCGTCTCTTATCACGGCCAAATTGGGGGAGAGGATATCAGTGGGAAGGAACCTCTCTATGTCTATGTGATGAGTCGGATGAAAGGCATTAGCCATCTCGATTTTATCCTTGCGCATAACCTACCAGAGAATTCACCAGAGTACTTTACCTGGAGAGAGAATCTGATCTCCGACCTTGCTAGGTATGTTTAGAGTGGGCTATATTATAATGAATGATCTGACCCGAAAATTCATGAATCAAGGCTCTTTGCTCTCACATGGAAGAACCCGCAGAATGTCGACCGATCCTTTTGTGAAACCCTCTATCAAAGATATGACGAAGACCTACGGCGGCTCGTAGCTGCTCTACCTGATCGCTTCCACCCAATCATTCAACAATCGATTGACGCTCTACCTGCCATATTTTCGTTGCCTATGGTCCTTCTTCACAAGGATTTTGGTATGTGCAATGTCATGGTTGATGCCGACAATAACCATTTGGTCGGAATTATTGACTGGGCCGAAGCGGAGATTGGTCTCTTCGGAACGAATCTCCATTCTCTCCAGCAGTTCATGAGCAAATATCGCCTTGGTATTGGCTGGATTCGATATGGCAATTATGATACTCTGAACAGCGATTTTTGGAATATCCTGTGCGCAGAGACTGGGGGTCTAGAGGAGGGAACGATCCGAACGATAAAATCCGCAATGATTGTGGGTCTTTTGCTTTCCCATGGATTTACGAGTCGCCTTGCGAATATGCCGAAGCCTGAGCCCATCCGCGACGACAAAAGCGGAGCTCACAAAATGCTTGGTTTGGACGGCTTACTTATATTTCCTGGTACGAAGATTGTGGATTAGAATTTTTTTAGTGAGAAGCGACCATATGTCACGGGATTTGAGATTTGAACGAGTGAATAAGCTGGCCATAAATAGAGTGGTTTTTATTGTGCCCTGGTAGTGATATGTACGTACCATTAATCGCACTTCACCTTATTTTAGTACGAAGTTTCTCGATAAAATAGGGCATCTTACTGTACGACATAGGGTCATACCGCAGAGGAACACGTGGAGTCTGAGATATGAAGTACTACTGGTTTGGGTTAGATTGCGTGATTAGGTTGCTCCCGTCTGGAGCCACGGAACTGGAGATGCCCCACTAAGTTCGAAGTTGGAAGGAGTACTGTTCTAGGAACTTCACTGGTGTTATTGTAAGGTGTTGGCTGGCTTGGCATAACTACTGGCCAGGACAATTCTCGGTGGGAGAAGTTGTGACTTTGGTCGACGTCTGTTTTGCACCGTAGAGATGGCTTATCGAACAATCTGGACAGTTTAACCATCAAATCCACCCTAAAGGATGTTTTGAACCCTGAGCGCTATGAGTATTCGTGCCACGGGGCGTTGCCGGCATCTCAAAGGGAGAATTGGATGCTGCAACTGGATAACCTGAAGCCATGAGAGACCAATATAACCCAATATATAAGTTGTTGTATACAGAAACTCGGAGTTGAGTGAGGATGCATTTCGTATATCATAGCCCTTTCATAATTGTTTCGCATGCAAAAAGACTGTACTGTTGGCATGCGATGACCTGTACATTGCAGGCTGGAACGTAGAAGGAGAAAAATCGACACAATGACTGACCAATACCAACACCAAACCAAACCAAACCAAACCAAACCAAACCAACATAACCGTTAAACCAATAAGTCGTATTCTTAATTGGTGCGTACATCTTCCAGCACCAATTCATAAGATAATTTCCGCAATCACATTACCCAGGGTACCCACGCACCATACAGCGACAAGACCCCACCCAATCCGGCGATCCATTCTCCAATTGTTCAGAGGAACAACAATTAAAAGCCCGACCAGGATAACTAGAAGCGTCGCGCCGCTGATAACGAGCACCTTGGAGATGGCGATCTCATAGGGGACTCGCACAGGAGCGACACCCTGCAGCGCCTCATTGTGTTTGTGGTTCCCGCTATTCATGGTCATGTAAAGACCACCAAGACCGATACCGAGGAGGATATTGAGCATTGGTCCACCGAAGCAGGCACTCAAAGCCATGACCGGATATCCGAGTCGGGCGACTGTGATATTAGCGACTAGATCGCCTAGCGAGTTTCCGACGGCGAAGATGGTTAATCCGAGTAGGGAATCAGAGATGTTGAGAATAACTCCGATGGTTTTGAGGAGAGAGACAACTTCCGTGGCGATCGTCGCGATCCAGGATATGGCGACTAGGAAGCCAAGTAGGGAGAGGAAGGGCCGCCATTGTGGTGGGAGGCTATAGATGTCGGTTTGGGATGCGTGCGGGGGGGAAGGGATAGAAAGATCCGCACTGGGTCGTCGGTGATTTCGTTGACGACGAGTGCTTATAATCAAGACTGTGAGACAGACGGAAGAGAATAAGAGGGAGACGAGGGTGGGAAGAATGAGGTTACGCAGCCGGCGCTCTTCGTCCACGGTCGTCCAGGCGATGAGCACGGCGAAGAAGGGACCTGTAAAAAGCTGGATGGAGACCAGCCAGCGATTCCAGTCCTTTGTTGGCACAGGAAGCGCAGAAGGTGAAGCTGGTCTGGGCATTGCCGGGAGTTCCGAGTCCCATCGCGGGCGACCAGTGTGTTCATGAAAGGACTTTCGATGGGGGTGCGTTGGCGACGCATTAAAAGCTGACTCGGCGTGGTCATGTGCCTGGGCCATAATCACTGGACTATCGGCTGGAAGTCTGACCCTTGGAGAGGGATTGTCTACATCGCCGACGTCTTGAATAATCACCGAAGGTATGAGGTCCATTTCCACGGACTCTGGTGCCTCTGGCTCAACGACAGGGACGGTTATGGTAAGAAGCAGCACACTAGGAGCTGCGATAATACCGAGCAGTCGTTCCCAGACACTTTTAGACTTCCAACCCGCCAATGTTGGGAAGAGCGTGCAACCAATCTGCTGGGGAGGGGGGATCGAGTCAGGCCACCAATTCTCCAGGTATTTGGGCAAATGGAGGCCTACATGAGCGAAATCATCATACCCGTTGTGGACTTGTAGCAATTCTAACTGACTGGCTGAACTTGGAAGTCGAATGCTGGGTGGTCGTGAAAATTCCATGGGTATATCAGTATACGATGGGAAGGGCACCGAAGGGCTTTCTAACCCAAAGCCTGAATGACGGCGCGTCGAATTGCCCCTGGGAGATACTGACATCGGGGACCGTTCATTTATCCCTCCGTTGTTGTAATTGGGGGAGGTAAAAACGTCTGATGGGGCGAGCCGGTCAGGTGTTTGAGGACTCGGGGACCGACTCGCACGAGACACATCCAGCGACATCCCAGTGTCAATTCGAGGGAGGTGGCGCGACCGCATGGCTTCTTGTCCCGAAGTATCCTCAAAAGAAGGTCTGCTCACTGTAAGCAGTGGACCTTGTGTTGGTCGGGGTTCCAAAATAGTGGAGTCAAATTTCAAACCCACGGCATCGTTCGCCGATACAGCTCGAACTCGAGAGGAACCTGCTGCACTAGACGGTGACAGGCGGTCGTTAGTGGCAGAGGATCGACTGGCGCGAGGATGCGATGCCACTGAGCGCGTGTCAAAATCGGACTCGTAGTCATCTGAATAGCTGTTTAGGCTTATTGACGTATTGCGATACGTGTTTCTCGATTTCTGCAGCGAGTGAAGAACCGACTGAAATTCTAATGCACCGACAAGACTTGCCCGAATGGGATTCATTGTATTATGCCTTGCTCGCATGGGCCGATAGACGTGCATGTTATCACGAATCTCGGCCAAGTACCGGTTTCGTGTCTCGTCATCCTCCTCGTCCTCCTCGTCATCTTCTTTCCATAGAGGAACAACCTCAGCACGTTCCAACATATCAAAATCCTCAGTTGAGGCTCCGCGGAGCAGACCTCGTGACTCTGACGCTACACCGGGATCGTCGTCCTCGATGGTCTCTTCGACCTCGAGCTCTTGGTTTTCCGGTATATGAAAATGAGCTCGTGCTGCGAGGTCTCTCTCATGCTTTCGGCGTCGCCGTACCATATACCAGTGCCACGTTACCACCATTACGACATAGAAGACGTACAAGCCTACCATCGCAGCTGCCTCCCATACTTGAAGTTTCCCATCGGCCAACAAAAACATGCTGAAAACGACGGCCACTATGAAGTAGCCCACGTCTCGGACAAAACTTCTCCGCGCGACCTTGAATGGCCGAACTAATGCCATGGAGCCCGCGACAACGGACGTGATAAAAGTGGCCGCGCCGATTAACTCACCGATTGCCAAGCTCCCACTATTCGACCGCATGGCGGCGAAAGTGGAAAACACGTCAGGACTTCCATTGCCAAATGCGAGGAATGTCACGCCTGTGAGACTCTCGCTCAATCCTAGAATGCTAGCCAATGTACTCAGATCAATACACAAGAAATCGCTTGCCGCGATACCTATAGTACTGAAGAGCAGTGATAACCAGAGGATCAATATCATGAATGCTACCGGTTTTGCATTGGCCAGCCCGCAATAGTAAAATTGAAGGTAAGAGATTAGACCATCCTCGTGATCGGGGCAGTTGGCGCGGACGTATGCACACTGATTTTTGACGTTGCGAACTAAGCGGCACTGTATCATCGTGTGACAGAACATCAATTAGCCTTCGGCGACATCTCACAGAGAAACGATTCGAGAAAGGTACGAAGGGTAAGATACCTCTAGTTCGCCCTCTCGTTTGAGCAGGTCTATATGCGGCCCTGTACCCGGTTGCACAAACTGCTTATGTTCATTTGTAGTACCAGTTAGGAACCAACTCGTTATTGCAATAAGTGTAAACACCAACAACGTGGTGTAAAATGGTCGGATTGAATATCGTGGCTTCCGGACGGCAGGCTGCAGGAAGGACAGCAGCTGGTTCATGATGACGAGAAGTATGGCGGCATCGTGAGCCGAAGACTTTGGATACTGTAGACAAACTTATGTCGGAAATATCAACATTGAAGACTCAATGCATGTACAATATATACCTCACGCATCCAACAGATGTGGGTTTGTATGGCGCGGTGAGTGCGGTGAGGAGTACGGTGATGTCAGCTGGGGGAGGCTGTGGCGGGAGTGGGCCAATGCGCTTAGTCCGCCGATCGTTGTTACACTGAGGAAACAGGTTAAGAGGGTCGGATCGCAGATAGGATGTAATAGTACAAGATAAGAGGGTGAGGAAGCAGGAATTGACTGTTGAAGGTTAAAAAGGACGGATTGAAACTAGGCACAGCTTGGGTACAATTCTGGTACCTGATATTCCAGGCATCCACGGACCAAGATTACGTGATAGATAGTGCATCACTGGTACATCTAGACCGCCGTATGTTTGTTGACTTCCCCATTTGTTTTGCTTCGTCGACATCAACCCCTCTCCCCATAGAACTTTCCATTTCAACGCTGTTATCGCCATCCCCTATCGGGGGCAACCGCAACCATGCCGCGTGTCGCAAGCAAGGTACATCGCCGTTCTAACGGCAACTCGACCCCGCACAAAAACTCTCCGGTCAAGTACGGATCTGAATGTCTCCTGGTTATTGCATTGAACTAATTATATCAGGATTCCCCTCAACGACGATGAGGGTGAGAAGGCAGCCCGTATGGAGGCTCGTCAAGCGCTTCATGATCGCCAAATGAGTCAGATCAAAGCCGCAGTCAAGACGCCTATGCCACCCCGTCGATACACCCTCGATCGTGAAGAGAGCGACAGTCCCGTAACTCCTCGAGCCTCACATCATCGCAGTCGCACGAGCGATGTCAATGGCCGTGCAGTGACACCGATGAAGCGCGTACCTATCTTGGCCAATTTTGAAGAGTGGATGAAGATGGCGACCGATAACAAAATTAATGCGAATAACTCCTGGAACTTTGCGCTGATAGACTACTTTCACGACATGTCATTACTGAAGGAAGGAGATGGTGTAAATTTCCAAAAGGCCAGTTGCACCCTTGACGGTTGTGTCAAAATCTACACCAGCCGAGTGGACAGTGTCGCAACAGAGACAGGAAAACTTCTGAGTGGACTGGCTGATAGTCGCGATAAGAGAGGGCGTGGGGAGGAGGATGCAGAAGATGGCGATGAGGATGAAGAAGGCGAGGATGGTCAGCCTCGCAGGTCGCGGAAAAAGGTATGGTCTTTACGGCGTCAGAGATTTGGGATTAGACTAACTAGATGTGTCTAGACACGTTCCCATGAGGCTACCCTCGCGCCGTCATTTTCGTCTTTGCAGCTAAAGAAGTTTGAGCTGGAGTTCGCCGTGGACCCTCTATTCAAAAAAGCATCGGCAGACTTTGATGAAGGGGGCGCCAAGGGCTTACTTCTGAACCACCTTGCTATTGATTGTTATGGAAGAATTGTGTTCGATAGCAGCGACGATGCTGTGGATGATAGTGCAAAAACCTCCGAAGATGACCGTCATGAGTCTACGGATCCTGATCAGCAGACTGATGACCAAACCAAACCAAACCAGAAACCCGCAAGCGACACATTTGAAAACAACACAGAGATCGACCTTGCTACACTAGCAAGCCGATTTTTCCCCGATTTAGATCGCCTAGATGAACAAGATATTTGTCCATCGCTCAAAAACCTCGACTTGGGTGACCCCAGCGGGTCGCTGGATCTTCCTCTACTCAAGGCGCCAGAGGAATGGCGGCAAGACAAGATGGACGAGGATGGACGAGCACATGATGACCCATCTGGTATCATGCTCGACGACGACAACGCTGTCGGGTTCGATGACGATGATGCTACCCTAGCCGGATTTGATCTCAGCGGTGACACTGGGTTTGGTGACGGAGGAGAGGTATGGGCTCGGGAAGCCGCCTTGGAACCAATGTTGAATGTTCACCGGACCGTCCTCGATGGGGATAATGATGGTGAGGGTGACGATGGCAATGAAGACGCATATGCCATCTCTATGTCTCATCAAACTAATAGTCACGACCACGAAAACATTCTTAGCTACTTTGACAACGCGCTACAGAAGAACTGGGCTGGCCCAGAGCACTGGAAGATTCGAAGAATCAAAGAGCACGCAACACCCGCTACGTCGGCGCCCAAGCAACGCAAAGAGAAAGAGCCCTTCGAGATTGATTTTGCTGCCCCTCTGGATCCTGCTATCGCGGAATTGATCTACACCCCGGCCAGCTCCAACTCCGCCGTCTCATTACCCAAGACGCAGTGGAAGACAAAGGGTCGCAACCTCCTTCCCGATGACAAGCATTTCAACTCCCGTAACCTACTCACATTGTTCCTCAAGCCAAAGGCAAGGATGGGCTCAAAGAAGATTTTGGGCAAACGCCGCCGGCAGGATTTGACGGCTGGTAATGGAGACATGGACGAGGCGTTCTGGGCAAATCGCAAGCCGGAAGAAAACGCCGGCGAGGAAGGTGCTGCGGGTGCCTATGATGCCAACTTCTTTGCTGATGACGATGGTCTTGCTTTCCCGAACGGCATGGATCTCGATGACGACGACAATCTACCATTCGCCGATGCCCGGGAGATGCTTTCTCCGCCAGCAGACGGGCCTGCTGGCACATCAGCTGGAGAAGCAGGTGGAGCAACTGGACTCAGCGCGCTCTTGAACATGGTTGGCGCCACGCCTGGCCGACCGGGAGCTGGTGGCTACGGATCGCAATTGGTGACACAAGGCGGTCGTCGTGCACGACCAGACTACGTCGCGTATGCACGTGTGGCAAAGAAGGTTGACGTTCGGCGCCTCAAAACCGAGATGTGGAAGGGCATGGGCGAGCGCCTGGTTGATGCCGTGGACTTAGCCTCAGCTTCACAGCCAGGAGCCGTGTCCAGTGATGCTCCGACCGAACCCGAGAGTGAATCAGATGCCCCTGTCCCGCCCACACCCAAGGCTGAGAGCCCAGAGCAGGGTGGGAAAGGCCGGCTACGGTTCACGCAAATCATGAACTCGCTCAAGGAAGTCTACCCGACCGAGACCCTACGCGATATCAGCACCTCATTCGGGTTTATTTGTCTTCTGCATCTTGCCAACGAACAGGGCCTCGTTCTGGAAAGTGATCTCAGCAAAATGGGCAATGATGCGGCTACCCTAGAGGAGATCTTCGTAAGTAGGGATACGCACGCTATCATCGAAGAGGGAGGAGGGATGTGATAGCCTTTTTTTTTGGTTGTATGTCCATTTGACACGGGTAGAAGCATTACGATATGCATGTTGGTCACGAGTGATGAACAGGACGGTGTGACTTGGTAGATCCTTGCGGCGTTACGGTTTTGCTTTTTCCTGTTCGCAGTGAATGGCGCTCTTGGGTATTTTCGCCTCTTGGATTACTTCTTTTGTTCTGATGAATTTACACAAGTTCATATACTTTCTGGTGGAATACTTAAATGGTCTCAAGTCAAAGTAGGATTGTTGCACGTCGGTACAAACGCTTGCCGATATTAAGATGAAAATCTGCGTGAAGCTCATTTATATGTAGCTATACGTACCGGATATTCCCTGGCGGGTGGGGCTTTCCTATTTGAGCTGCCGCCGCTTTTGTGAGGGTGCTCAGGCTCAGGCTCACTGAGTAGATGTCAGCACGGGCTCAGATCAGTCACGTGCAGGATGACTGATGCTCAGTGAGTGCTCAGTGAGTGCTCATTGGATGCTCTCTGATTACTCAGTGATGCTCAGTGTCCAATCAGTGAGCAACGCTGATGCACTCAGCCCACCTTAGACTATACCCAGAAGGGATTAGCCCCCACAGGGTCGTTTATACTGTGATAGTTAGTTCGCTGATAGCATTGCTGCTACCCTCATTTTCCGGAGCACTTTATCTTATTAAGAAAATACATCATGACGGAGGGGCGTAGGAAATAGCGGAGAGCTCTATCCGTTTCAGGGTTTTTCGTACCTTCTTGGATGCCAAGTTGTTAGAGGTTACTTGTCTTTACTTCCCTCTTGCACTGGACGATCGCATCTACTTTGCCTGCCGACTGCTGACCGTTCTCTTCCTTATCGATGGTGAGTGCGAAAGGACATGCCCTAATGTAGCCTTCACTGACGAGGTTAGATGTTCTTGAGCATAGGTCTTTCGCGGATGGAGAAGCCTACAATAACAGATTGATCCCGATATCGCGTGGAGACGTGCTCCCGGACCGAATCAAACCAGAAGAGTTCATTCTCTATGACCTCTGGGAAAGCATGCGCGCCCATGATGTGGAGCTGGCCAACGAACTTCTTGAGCCGACTTTCGTGTTCATGCGCGCGCAGACAGATCGAGCGCGTTTGATCATCCATGAATTGGGGCATTATCTCGAGTACCGTGAGAAGGATGTAGGCAAGGCGTATGTGTTCTCGCCCAGGATTCGAGCTCGTGATGCTGACCGTTCGGCCAGGTTGCTTTCGGCTCTAATGAGATTCTCGATGGGACTTAGATTCAGTGCAGATGAGCTTCATGATATGAAAGCCCTTGAAGCCAACTGTGCCAAGCAGCTTTCTGTAGTCAATGACATATACAGTTTTGACAAGGAAGAGGGAGCGTCTCGGACTGGACACAAGGAGGGAGCCTTCCTTTGTTCAGCTGTGAAGGTTCTGGCGGAGGAGTCCAAGCTTGGTATACCCGCAACGAAACGCGTGCTTTGGTCTATGACTCGGGAGTGGGAGACTGTGCATGACGAGATCGTGGCAGAGAAGATCGCATCCCCAGACGGCTGCTCTGAAGCTGCTAAGGCGTATATGAAGGGCCTAGAGTACCAGATGAGCGGCAATGAGCAGTGGAGCAAGACCATGCGTCGGTACAACTAAATGTATAGACTCAGCAAGAATAGATATAAGCATGAAGCGCGTTACAGAGATTAAGCTTAAGCAAGATGCATTGTGCGACCCTCAAATCCCCTTTTTAGGGGAATTTTGATGCCTTGATACCTGAATTAGTACTGCTTTATATACCGCCCTAATACAGTGTACAGTGAATTGTCAATACATCAACCTGCCTAGATGAAGCTTTTGTACACCATACAAATCAGGTATCTCCATTATTTCCGGTGGTTGCAAGTCCAAAAAATGAAACTTATGGACTAAATACAAATGTAGGTATCTCCATATTATTTACCGGTTTGCAAGTCCGCATTTATATGGTGTATATGGAGTAAAAGATTCATTTTTGGATTGCAAACGCCAGCAGAATCCGGGTACTTTGATTATGTGTATTAAGGCATATGTAATGGTAATTATTTAGGTGCTTCAAGTGCTTTAATTTTTCGACCCTTCTAACTTGAATCATTCAGGCATGAATTCTCCCTAAAAGAGGGGCCTGAACCCTGGCCCCCCATACGTCTTCGTACCCTACCAGGTTACCTACCATGAGTCATCAAGTCAGCCCGACCAACAAGGGTTTCTTTGTTCCTGTCTCCCCGCTTGCCCGACTCGGGCTTATCCCGATGATCTTTTTGGCGATTCGTTTCGGCTGCTATCCTATTCCGGAAAAAAGACGAAACCACATTTTCAGCTCCCTTCTCCTTTGTTAAATAACGATGATGGTCATATGGTGGATTTAAGCCCAATATAGCAGTCGGCTGATGGAGTTAATCCTAATTGGACGGTCATAGTACTGAATTTGGATCTGAACATATCCTTGCCCGATAAACGGTCTTAAGGAAATAAAGTCCGAGGTTCGAACAGTCTTTCAGCTCTTGACCCATGTTCCAAGTCGTGCCAGTGCAAGTCACTCCATTACCACGCTCTCCCCCGCACCCTATATAAAGCCCCACCAGACATACACCTTCTCCCCAGCATCCACTTGCAAAGTCAATCTACCAGCTATCCTCCATCATCACAATCACCATAATGGGCAATCCGCTCATCAGTAATCACCATGGCAAGAACGGCAAGTACACTCAGGCCTTCTTGGAGCAGAATGGGCCTGGAGACGCTCGACCTACAGCTCTTGACATTCTCAAGGACAACGACCGGATCGATAGCATGAAGGACAAGGTGGGCATTGCTGCTGCTGAAAACCAGAACTGGAATTGACCATAACCAGGTCTTTCTTCTCACCGGGTCCTCTGGAGGAATTGGCATTGAGACTGGTCGTGCGCTCGCCGCAACTGGTGGTAAAGTGTATCTTGGCGTTCGTGATTTGGAGAAGGGAAAGCAAGCTCTGGAAGAGATACTTGAACCCGGTCGTGTGGAGCTGCTTGAGCTAGACATTGGCTCAATGGAAAGCGTCCGCACCGCGGCCAAGACCTTTCTGTCCAAGTCAACCCAGCTCAATGTCTTGGTCAACAATGCGGGGATCATGGCATGCTCGGAGGCGAAGACAGTGGATGGCTTCGAGTCGCAGCTTGCAATCAACTATCTCGGCCACTTCCTTCTCTACAAGCTACTCGAGCAGACGCTCTTGTCCAGTTCCACACCTGAGTTCCAATCCCGCGTCGTCAACGTCTCTTCCGCTGGCCATCACATGAGCTCTGTTGTGCTCGACAACATTAACCTTGAGGGTGAGTACGAGGAGTGGAAGGCATACGGCAATGCCAAGACAGCTTGTATTTGGATGACGAACGAGATCGAGCACCGATACGGTTCAAAGGGTCTGCACGGCCTCTCGTTGATGCCTGGTGGTATTGCCACAGGCCTACAGCGCCACGTCGACCCGGAAACGTTGAAGCAGTGGGGTTCAAGTGAGCCTGCGCAAAAGTATGGCAAGAGCCCGGCTCAGGGCGCTGCCACAACCATAACGGCTGCATTTGGTAAGGAATGGGAAGGTAAGGGTGGTGTCTATCTGGAGGATTGCCAGGAAGCTGGCCCGGTCCCCGAGGGTGGTACACTGGCGGTCGGTGTTGCACCACACGCCTTCGATCCGGAGGGCGAGAAGAAGTTGTGGGATTTGTCTCTCAAGATGTTGGACTTGTCAGAGTAGGGTGCAGAGGGCACATCTATTGAGGACGTTTTTAGGTTGATGGGGGTGGGAAAAGAGGTATTTACAGTGACGATCCGGGGAATTGGAAGATACATGAAGGGCAAGGTACAGCGCCTCGGAACTCCAAGACACGTGGCGCAGTAGTCAGGACCAGGACAATACCGCAATGAAGGGAGCAATCCACCAATATTGGCTACGGAGGCTGCGCCCTAGGCCTACTCGCCCCGTGTGAGAAGTCTAGTTTGGTTAGGCCTTGGACCAGGCAGCTCAAATGGGGATCGGTATCCGAACGTGATATTGATTTCCGGGATTGCGATATCCTTCGGGGTGTTCGCCGTGATCAAGGGCGCCACTGAGCACTGTATTTAAGCCGGCCAATGACCGTATGGGCCAGCAAACATCTTTTGTATTGGAATTTTGACCTGCATATTTAAATTGGTATAAGAGAGATTGTAATACGATCGAACGCATGCGTGATACAATCTTGAGAAGGAGACGTTCTTTCAAGAGCAGGATCATTTCTTGTTTCATTCCAATGGATTTGCTGATAGAAAATGTAGAGATCCAGTGGCACGAAGGTCTTACAGGCGGTATTTGTAGACTCCTCGGTTTGTCTGGTTGCTCACATGCACCGTTTTGTACCAGCTCAGCCGTGTCTGTCCGTGACAAGTGTTGAGAAACATTGGTGAGGATGTCTGCCCAAATGAGGCATGTAAACGGAAAGGGAAAGGGTTCGAGTGCCAGGCATTATCCGGTATATATGTATCATTGCAATATATTCATTTGTTGGACAAAAATCAAAAATATAAAGAGAGTAAATACACAACAGTGTACCAAAGTCCAAATAGGTATCTGTATCTCACACCAAGACTCCCCGCGTCCTAGGGTGTACATTAGACTCCATAACGAGGAGAGGGCAGATGAAAAAAGGTTAACAAGTATCCGACTGTGAAGCAGATCGATCGAAGGTGACGATCCGAATTGTGGTTTTGGGATTTTCCTGGTTTTTTTGTGTTTTCATTTTTTTTTGAACACTTTCCTTCTCCACAAGGGAAAATAAAATCGAAGCAAAACACCCTCAGTCAAAAGAAAGAAAAAGGCAGGCTTGCAGTCATCCACATTCATTTGCGTACAGGGGCCGGGAATGCCTGGACTGTGGAAGTCTGATAGGCACCGGGAATCGGCACGGAATCGTAAGTGCACTCACTGGGAGCAGTACCTCTGTTCATAGGCGGACTCTGGCGCTGGCTCTGAGGAGGTGGCGACGACGAGTAGTGGGAAGGAGGAGCAAACTCCTCCTGGGCAGTCTTGGGGGTTGGCTGCTGGACCTTGATAGGGGGTGGCTGGAGTTGGAATGATGGGGTAGGCCGGGTAGGCGAGCGCGGCGAGGCATACTGAGTAGTTTGGGGTTGAGCCAGGCCCTTCTCGGCAGCCGAATAGGGATCCACAGGGGCGGCGGCGTAGAACGGGGTCTTTGGAGGGTATGAATTGAAACCTGTGAAGCCGGGGGTATTCGGGGCAGATTGCAGGCGCAGTTGTGCGAGATATAGATCTGAACGGGCGTTGTCACGGGTGTCCATGGACTTCATCAGCTTGCGCTTACTCCAGACGCGGTAGAAGACTACCACGTAGATCAGGATAACTAGGATCTCGATGACGATCTCGATGATGGCACAGACGAGGCCCCAGTCTTGTAGACGACAAAGGAGAGCATAGTCGACGCTATTGTGGTAGATCTCCTCGCGGGTGTTCTGCGCGCAGGACCATCCCCACATGTCCTTGGTGTTACCGGAGGATTTCGAGTGCTGGTAAACTGCTGCGCCGACGATCCACATAATCAGGTTCACGGCAAAGAAGGCGATCGAGAAGCTGGTGTAGTAGACGGCGGCCTTCTCGGCGCGTCCGTGGCCGCCCTTTCGGTAGGCCCAGAACACTATGAGACAGGCGACTAAGGAAACGCAGGCCATGCCCAGGAGGAGATACTGAGCCCATGGGTTGGTTCCCTCTGCCCAGGCAGGAAGACTGTTACGAGTTGGCAAGTGCTTGGTTGCGTTGAAGATAGTCAATGTCACGGCTAGCAGGGACAACACAATCAGACTGCAACCGAAGTTGACGCAACGCAGGAAGATCTTGGCGATCCGGACGCGGAGTTTGATTCTCTGATGACAATTAGCAAATGGTTTCGATTGGCATCGTGGGCTTTCTTACCAGGTCTCGAGCATTCTCGACTTCAGCCTTCTTTTCTTGCTTCTCAAGCATGTACTCCTCGCGGAAAGTTGGACTGAGCGGATTCAATGACTTGGCCGTCTGAGGCACCTTCAGGTCAGGTCGGAAAGGCGACATTGGCACCTGGTCACTCGCATGCTCATTGTTCGCTGCCACGTAACCGAATCCCACATCTCCGACATCTCCCTTGGCCTGAGACTTGGGAGGATCAGCGAAAGGTGATCGTCCAGCTTCTGTGCGCTCGACGGGAGAGTGAATTGATGTAGCTTCGGCGAATCGAGCGGTGCGCGGACTCTTGAGCGAGGCATTGCTCGTATCGGAGTCGCTGCGAGTCTCTCGCACGGTGTGTTGTGGTAGAGGACCCATTGCACTGTGATAAGAGGCACGGGTGAGATCTGTAGGAACAACTGGCTCGTAAGTCAGAGGCGAGTTGTCTCGGCTATCGTCTGATACCGCCATTGAATGGATGAGCAATGCAGGCAAATAGATCGAACAATTAGGTCAAGAGAGCCAGCTCTCGACTTGACGACGACCACTGGACTGACTCTTGGAATAGAACGACCCTAAAGCCGATACACACCAAAAAGTCACAAGTGTGGTGGGACAACGGCTGAGTTATAACAGATTTGCAATAAATCACCGCTACCGTGTGCGAAGCCTGCGTACACGAGTATTAAGCAGCAGATGATCGAAAACGAAGAAAAACGAAGATAATCACAAAGTGACAGGAACCAGCCTGGGCACCTAGAATATCAATAATGTTCGAGTGCTGGCATGGCCCGAGAGGCGGGGGACCAAAATGCAGGCTTTTGATTCTCATCACTCGAGTTGGGCCAGCGTAAGCGCCGAGGGGGGATTTGCAACAGCGACAGGGGACATGATTGGAAGACGCAAAGCCTGTCAAGCCCTCTTGCTGCAAGTGCACTGTACCTCGATGCTTGAGAGGGGAGTGTGACTGGCCGACGGCAGTGATCAGCCAAGCTTGTCACAGTGGAGTAACGGGCCAGTGAGATCGTGTAGTGGCCATGCTCACTCCTCACGATGCACCTCCACCACCTCCATCACCTCCAGCCCGGCGCTAATCCGCCGATCGTCCAACCACACAGAATGTAGAACCGCTCTGCTCCGTATTAGTGTGTGAGATGAATGAGCGGTCCGAGTTAAAGATGTGACTGGACGGAAAGTACCCGGTCAACTCAAATTAGAGGTCCAGTCACGTACGTCGATTAAGCACCCTTGGATGTTGGGATGTTGGAGGGGGGAAAACACCGAGGGTCTGTGCACACTCTGCTATTTTTGCCTCGAAGCAGACCGTGTCACACTCGTGATAGTGATAACGCCCTAGCACATGCATATGTCTCGATCCATGCCGACTAGCTTTTCTGGGGATCTCTCCAATATTCCGTCTTATTTTTAGTACTCTCGATAGAAAGTGAATTGTCCACTCACCTTTTCATACCCTATTCCCGACTTCCCCAAGCTCTTCGATCTTAATCTAGAACCTGCCGAGTTTTTATGAGCACGATAATCTCTATATTGTATGTGTGAATACCGAGATTGGTAGCCGCCCGGACGGCCATTTAACTAGCTGCAGATGTGCATATCACGTCAGCCCAGTCAAGAGGTACCTTGGCATCGGTATGCTTGCAGTCCTTTTCGCATTATTTCACTTCTTCCTCCAGCTTCTCCCCTCTATCAATGTGTCTGTCAGCTTGATGAAAACAAGAACCGTGAGTCTATAGCTTCCAGTCTACCAGTCATATCACAGCCATATATCGATATCTGTATGATGGCGTGCTCCATAAAGGAACGCTTTAACCGCCGACGAGAAGGCGCCAAGCTCTCCGGTAACTGATGTTGTCTCCTCTATCGCCGAAAGAGATAGTTGTACATATGATAACTGGTCGACCAAAAGAAGTCAAAGTCAAAGATCTCAAAATAGAATTGAAAAGCGCCTCTGATATCATGACTGGGCAAAGAAATACCGCCAATAAGGTTCATTATAAGAGCACCATCAACGCTCTGATCGGTAGGGGCCGTTTCATGTTGGTGGCTAATGCATGGCCCCTGCTCAGGTGCGCATTCCAGAACATAGTGGTACAGTACGTACTTCCGGGTTTCAGTATCACCACCTGCACTCTTTCATTCCAAGGTTCCAACCCTACTGCTCAGGAGTTAGCCTACTGTTGGAATAGTCTCAGGATAAACTCGATTTGTTACCTTCGTACCGCAAAATACTGCATGATTGTGAATAGTACATGTATCTCAAGTTCTTCTAATAATGTCTTGATGACATCTTCGCATACAATTCTGAAAGATAGAGATAAAGAAAGCAGGATATCTATAAGTGAGGGATGCTCTCTCTATGCTATAAACCGGATTACATTTCCGTGGCACGTTGTTTCTCTGCGTCGTTTCATGTTTCATGCAAAGCCCAACATTATGTATGTAATACCCGGGGGACATTTACTTATAAGCGTGAAATCTAGGCAAATCCTAGGTCCAATTCAATGCTTATTCTTGGATATCTCCGTCCGAAACAAGTCTTCATTTTGCCCAGACAGATTGGTTGAAGTTAAAGCAATATTATTGGTATTTTTGTTGAACCGGCCAAGATTATTGAGGTCTATCCATGTCCCTAGATATTCCTTTAAAGATATAGCACTATCGGATTGATACTCCCTATAGGCTTCTGAGAGGCTTCTTGCCCTTCTGAATTGAAGAGTATATTGCTGTTGTGAAGTGTCTCCGTTTCTTCCTTGCATATATATATCTTTAGCAAGTTCGTTAGTCATGATTGGACGGGCTGGCGCTAACTCTAATTCCTTCAATTTACTACAACAGAAGGCACGTAATATATTAAAGACAAAGAAAGCGAGCCATGATCTAGACGATGAAGACTGTGAGATTGCGTCCTCGAAACTGTTGAGAATCCACTTTACTGAACACTAAGCATCCGAAGTAGAGTCGCGTAATCATCTCACCACTGAAATTCTCTTCCGCATGTCTGATATTTAAAGATGATACTGCTAGGCATGCTAAAAAAAGAATTTGACGTCATCAGTGGCGAAAAAAGCCGCGTATTTTTTACTGCACCTAGCAAACATGAAAGACTAATAGATCTCCTGCTGTCAAACTGGGCAAAGATGCTGCATTTGCAGTCTAATGAGACTAGCTGAAGTCTTTAAATGCCAAGGTTATAATAGCAACTTGTGACTAGGAGTACCTTAGAAATCCTCTTGGAGTGATTAAAATACAACAACGGCCGGCATTATGCAAACTAGGAAAGAGGCGACTTAAGAGGTGGAGTGTTGCCCACAGAGGTGATGAGCGGGCAGCAACTGTGTTTCCATTGGCGCGGTTGATTTGGAAGGCCAATAATGTCGTACCTCACGCATACACTAGGTAATGAGAGATGAAGTACTCGAAGCGGTATTGATTGGGGTATCTGCCAAATTACGAAAAGAGTATCATTCCAGAAGTATTCTAAAATAGTTCATAGTTGGTCTTGGCATTAGGGTTCGAGAGAGTGCAGGTGGCGAGATTGATATTCAGAAGCAGGATCAGGAGATATTGTCCGTGCCAAACCTCAACAATCCTGTATCCCGTTTCTAATGTATCCATGGGGTTTGATATAATTGGCCGAGAAACATTGATACCAAAGAATGAGACCTGCTATGATGATCAGGATACATTCACAGTCATAAAGTTCTCGGAGGGGCTTTAGGGAGTGGCAAGAGTGGCAACTGCATGGCATCTACAGTATTCTACGATGTTTAGGAGGCCCGTTTCATGCAGGTATCTAGAGTAATATATATTGTATAGGGAATGTCAAGTACCAGCCACAGGTTATTTTTGGGGGTGGAGTACGTAGCTGTCAGACTGAACAACCTTGGAAGGCCCCTAGAACACTCCACAGGGGTCCCTTGGTTCCTGAAGAACGCGTTGCATGATATAGATTAGATCTGTCAGCCACTGTTGGTTCAAAGAAATGGTACTCTCTAAATGCTCATAGACCTTCGCACCTTTGAGACTACCTCCATAGTACATATGTATGTATTTAGTATGACCGGCGTGGTACTGTTCCATGGGGCTCTGCGAGGTCGATCCCCCGAGCCACATGAGGCGCCATAACTTCCAACGTTATAGGTACACTGCCTGAAACATGGCGCAGCAAGTGCGTTGCGCCTTGTACTATTGTACTACTAAGGTAATATTACAATGGGGACTGGGCAATGAGACATGTCAATAAAGTATTTAAGAGGTTCAAGAAGTCAGTACATTACATTGCCTGTATGTAGTACCTAGTGGGTACATCGGCACTACTCCGTACGGATCTCCACAAGATCAGGCGCTCCATTCAATTGAGAATTAGAATGTATTATATACAATACATTATGCGCGGGTCTCCGGGGTGACATCAGTCCGCCCCTGTATATGTAATCCATACCAAGGCCATGGTAAGAAATACCGGTTTGAAGGGACATGATCTCATACTGTTTATACTCTGTAAGCCTCATCAAGACGTAGATCGTGGGAGATATGTGGAAGATCTGTTTCTCTTTTGTAATGAATGCAATTGCATTGCAAGGCAACGTGTACGAAAGAGGGAGGTCAGCCGCAGGAAATGCCCCACGAGCCAGCCACACAGTGTTAGCGGTCTACACAGCCTCAATCCTAATTAAGTACTGTATACTTGTTCATAGATGGTATCTGTACTGTAATACCAAGTACTCACTACCTCATTACCTCAGGGTTCATTTCTCCAGAGCCTCGACTCTCCAGTCCCCACCAAACATATCCATCCCCTGCCCAGTTTCTGTTCATTCACTTTCTTTGTGTCTTTTTTTTTTGCCTTCGGATCTTTGACGATAGAGGAGTGTAAATGGTATGAACTAGTTCATTGCCATCCACTTTTCGATTCACCACTCATATCCTTCCATCTCTTGGTCTTTTTTTGTTCCTGCGCCCTACTATTCCAACCTTCAGATGGCCATTGAATCTCATCCACTCATTCCCCGATCACCATTTTAAAGGCCTAAGCCCCTGGGATCATTCAGGTGGATCTTGACAAGTTTGAAGCTGAAACCACTCGTCAGCTTGCGCCACACTCGTGAGAAACGCCCCACACGCCCTGGTCTTCGCTCTCTTCCCCCCCAACCTCGTCTGCTTGACCATCTTTGATATATCCCGGTGGATGAAAGTTAGTCAAGTTCCTTTCCCCCACCAATCCTCCATACATTATCCTAACATGACATCTAAAGTAGCTTTCGTCTTTGCTCGTCCACCCTTTGAGGCTGGCGCGAAACATTCTTTCTCCATGGCGACGTTGATGTCGAACAACGAGCCCATCACTGTCTCCAACTCGCTATCCGCAAACTCTATCACCAGCTCCGAACCCCTCTCTTTATTCAAATCTTCCAAACCCGAAAGCCTCAGCTCGATTGCCAGCGCCGGCCTACACGTCTCGCGATCAAGAGATCAACTTCCTCCGATGACAAGCCCAATATCAGTACCGGCGGATCGGCCGGAGCATGAGAAGGACGCAGAACGAAACAGTTCGCAAGTGGCCCGGGAGGCTCTAGGTGCAAGCGAAAAGTCGCCAGGTGCCCCGAACCATGACCATTCAGTCCATGCATCCCCGGAGCAGATGCAAGTCGACTCACACGCGACCGAACCGCCGTCGGACCCTTACGGATCAAACGATCATCACCACAACTCACTAATGCACACCTCGACTGTAGCTAGCCCTGGTCCCATTGAGGAATCGGCTTCTCAAGATGGAGATCGCCGGTCGCGTGATAACTCCGAGATCGACCACGATGGCAAAGCATTCTCATATCCGATGCCTACGGGTAATATGAACGATCCGCGTCGCGGACTGAGCCTACCGACCGCAGGCTACCATCGAGGTAGTCCTCGCTCTCCATCGGCGAAGAAACACCGCTGCCCATACTGCGCGACAGAATTTACGCGTCAACATAATCTCAAGAGCCATCTGCTCACCCACAGTCAGGAAAAGCCGTTCGTTTGTCAAACCTGCCAGTCACGTTTCCGAAGATTACACGATTTGAAGCGCCACGCGAAGCTGCACACCGGCGAGCGACCACACATTTGTCCTAAATGTGGACGTCGTTTTGCCCGAGGTGATGCGCTTGCTCGGCACAATAAAGGACAGGGGGGCTGCGCAGGTCGACGCGCGAGTATGGGCAGCTTTGCAGCCGACGACGACTATGGTGATGGTACGACTGGGGGCCCCGACGACATGGATGGGTTGATGTACACAGCAGAGCCTGAGCGCATGGACGAAGAAGACGAGCGAAGAATGACCATGCCGAGCATTCGCAAGCACGATGCAGATACAGTCGCTCGGTCCGATTCAATTCACTCACGCCAGTCAAACACTTACCCGCCAATTACCGCTGGTCGTCCTAGCCACCTTTTCCCACCCCCAGCCAATCATGGTGGACCAGGCGTGTCAACATCAGCCTCACAGTCTACACACATGACTTACCCGCCTAACGGACTCCCCTCGGGTTCCTCTATGTTCCCCACCAATAGTATCAGTGATAGCCCTAAGCCCCTGTCCCCGAATGCGCTGTCATCGCAACATGATAGTGCACCGCCACATCGCGCACACTCTCCCAGCATGGGACAGTCCTTACCACACCCGCAGTCTTCTTTCGGACGAGCGAATCAATCTTCAAATCACGCACCGCCTACACTAGGCTTGACTCTGCCGCAGCCAGGCGCGCCCCAGCTGCCTCCTCCGCCGGGTATGACCTCCCCGGATGCTCGATTTGGCATGCAAGCTGCAACCAAGCACACTCCTTCGCATAGTCACTCCAGTACCCACAGTATATCTCATCTCAAGGGACTCGATGGGCCGGATGCCAATTCCAGTGACGCCAGCCAGATCGATAAACTTTGGGCGTACGTGCGATCAATGCACGACGAATTGACAGGCTTGCGAACTGAAGTTGCCGCTTTGCGGGCGCACGTTGCGTCGTCCAACTCGATGCCCCCGGCTCCGGTGGAAGTAAACTTGAATAATTCCGGACCGCGGTAATACGTTCTCGGGTGTGGTTCTTGTACGATATGGCTGATCATCAGCCACGTGAACTGGTTGTTATGCCTTTCCCTACTTCTCCACTTTGTCCATACGCCTTGATTTTTCCATCCTCTTTTGAGGGTCAAACTTGATGCCCTCATGATCACCATGCCGACAGTCGCCGGCGTCGGTGTTTTCTATGCCCCCTTGTTTTCTTTCTTCTCTTTCTCTTCTTTTTCCCCCTTTACTCCCGGAGTTATGTCACCCGGGAGAGTCTTTCCGTTCTAGCCTACTTTATTCATACCTGGAGTGCGCTGCAAAGTGTGTCCTTTTTCCCCTCTTCTTTTTTTTTTGAGCAGCCGAAGGAGTTTGGCGTGTCAAACAAAAAATTGATCTGAGATCGCGATGGAACGGAGAACATTATTTCTCACTAAACTGCGACCTTGATCCCCTCTGTCCTGTTTTCGATTCCATGCCGAAGATGGAATCTTGTGATTGTGTTCGGATATGTGCATGGATTACGCTGGATTTGGAGTTTTTATTCGTAATGCTGCTATTCCCGACTTAGTTAGTGATAATATACTCTTCAATCAGTCAGATGAATGGGTACGATAATTGTTTATAGGTAGATGCTTCTCCTTGGGAGACGGATACTATTTCTATGCTGTAATTATTCCATTCTTTTTCCCTCAATCTCCATCATGTTACCACTACTCCGTATACCGGAGTGAACTATGTGTCCTTGTGGAAGACAAGGATTAGAGACTGAGGCATACTGACTTGATGCCACAGTCGGCAAGAACGGTTTTGAACTCGTGGTTCGTTAGGATCAATAAAACGCAACTTAATCTTCTTGTTCTACTCACGTCATGTTGTGCACATATATCTTTCCCTTATATTACCTGCCAGGTGCGAACAGACATCAAGAAAGACGCACGAAAGATGAATTCGTGCTATACTAGCCCTTCTAGATGCCCACGTATCCATGGATGACCCTGGTTCAGGGTTAACCTTAATATGACTCCTTTCTCCTGCACACTCCATTCATCTTTTTCCTTGATCTCTTGCCTCGTATCATAAAATGACCTCCCCACTGCTTTCACAAGATATACGTCTCATCTCACCAAGACTGGGATTAGCGGGTTCCCGAGAGATCATCTTCCCATTTGACCTTCGCGCATCCCCGCCGGCGTTCTCGGGTCAGAACCTCAAGCTACTGATAGACCTTTTCCCAACCACACAGGCAGTTGAATTCGATGATAGGGTTCTAATTTTTCGTGTCCAAGTACTGCCACCAAAACCATGGCCAAAACGAGTTGCAGGTGTTCCATGTTATTTGACAAACGACGCAAATGATAAGGGACCGGTCGTTCCTTGTCGCTACCGCAGTCGCTCTCGGATTGATATCTCCCAGGACCTCAACCTCAGGGATAGTGATGTTTCACTCGACGTGATATCCGATTTGCTACGCGGATTTTTCGCAAAAGCTCAGATCCCAATCACCGAAATACAAGTGTGGGATCACTTGGTTGTCATCGTTCTTGAGCAACAAATTGACCAGGATGAGGTTCTTATGGACCACATTCTGAGGTCGGTTCCCCACTCTGTTGCTCGTTGTACCTGCTTATATCTTTCAGAGCATCACATGGATAGACCTCGCGCGTTATCTGCTCAACGGCTGGTGTGTCCGAAGCATATCAGTATGCTAAACGAGATGGCTCCTGTGCCTCGCCCCATATCAACGTTAGCCTCGAACCATCATCCCTGGCAAAACAAATCCCTCCTACAGAGAATGCCGCCCCTCTTCAGTAAAATGCCGACGGACGATTCTCAATACACTACGTTGAGACTAGGCGTGATTGTCAGCTCCGTTCCAAATTCAGCAGGCGAATCAATGCGGTCGTCCTCGGGCGCTCTTGTCAAAGATCATCTGGGCTCTACATATATGACCACCGCCGCTCATAGCTTTCCGTTCGATAAAAACGTCTACCATCCATCTCCCGGTGGCGCAATAATTGGGGAAATCACCACAGAGCTCACTCATACAGACATCGCATTAGCGAAACTCGGTGATGGAGTAGACTTTATGAATGAACCGTTTGGTAATACGTCGACACTAGCCAGTCCTTTCCGACTCGGAGATTTCATTCGAGTGGCAGAAACAAAGCGACACGATTTGGTCTTCCTTGATACCTCCTTTACCGGTCTTGTCGAGGGCCAGCTGATGTCTAAAAATATCATGCGTGTTCCATCTGACGACCAAGATCAGGAAACATGGATCAAAACTCAATGGAGCTATATGGGGCAAGACTCAGCTCATGAGCTGGTGGACGGTGCTTGTGGCTCCGCTATTTGGAACACCGATCATCGAGTTCTGGGCTTTCTCAGTTACGCCTCTGGAACAGGACTCCACAAGGATCATTGCTTAAGTATTGCTGCTGATCATCTTCTTGATAGGGGGTTTAGCATAGTCTAGCGAATTTATGTCTCTCACTTCGGACAAACTCAGGGGGCCACGGCCTTGGGATAAAGTAAATACTCCGTAGACTAGAATATAAAAACTGCGGCCTACCCCACCATCGCGTCATAAGGGGCATCTTCACCTGAACCGAGGCACTTCAAAGACCTTACATCTCGACAACTCTCGGAAAATTCTATCCGGAAGCACATTACTTTATACAGTTTTGAAAATGTCTTTCACGCTCCTACAGGCATCGGCTGCATCCTTTGTGTTGCTTTCCGTTGGACACACTGTATTATTCCTAGACTCAGAACTCCCTTAAAGAACCGTATTGATTGTTTCGTAGATCAAGGGCAGACAATGGACAGCCGATCCCAGATACAAAGCTATCGCGGGCACGAATTCGTGGACTTGTGGGACTCTAGGGTGGTACCAGGTGCGTTGAACATTGGCCTTGGTGTCTTCTTCAATATCAACCACGCCTGTTTTGCTTTATACTGACTGCCTTGTTCGGTTTCCATCAACAGGGTAGCGGCTTTTTTCTATTGACTGGTAGGTGCATAGGATCATTTCTCTTAGCCAAGTTTTAACCATAGCAATAGGTCTCCTTCACTGGCAATGGTCACGAGATCCTAGTCTCTTTCAAGATCCACTGAACAAGGCCATGGCTGGGATCGTGAATATCATACTCTGGGCTAGCTCTGCCTGGTATGCTAAGCATGGTATCACTGATACCGCCATTATCCTCAGTATATCTGCCGCGTTGCAGGCTTTCAGTGTTGGCAAGGCTTGCCTGTGAAATCGCCGAGAATGTATGTTTGAAGAATACTTATAGGCCGATCGGATGAGCTCGGGTGTCCTACAAAGAGATTTATCGTGCTCTTGCACTTGCTTGAGGTTTCTGTATGTTGATGATCATTGTCCACAGCTGCTGAAATGTTCCGAGATGACAGTAGGATGAAGGTCGAGAAAGGCACTCAACAGACAAACAACAAGTTAGCCCTCCTCCATTTGAGAATCCTGCTCCAACCTCATCTCTTCTCTTCGCTGGATAGTCCACCGAATAAACAACCCCACATCAGAAACAACAGCCCGCGGCACTCCACCCAGCATCCAGCTCCGCTGAACCCACTTAGGAATCTTTCCACCAGCCTCAGAAGTCGTCAACATAGTCCACCGAAGGTAGCGATTAGAAGAAGTAGCAGGGGCATTCAAATTTGCCGTAGATGGCGGATCCGAAGAGGCCGGAGTAGGAAGCAGCAGTCGCTCAACCCGCTCGAGACTGGCATAGTAAGCGAAGACTGCCCGCTGGGGAACGACATCCATGATTTGGGCGTAGAGTCCCTCATACTGGGATCCCGGGATGGTCGGCTTAGGCAAATAGAAAGGAACCTGCACGGTAATAAATCCGTGGCATGGCTTGGACTGGGTTGCTGGGTATGAGCTGGCGAAAGTTGCCGACATAGTCCAGGATATGAAGGCCCGGGGCCGGATTAGTGCGCCTGGATGGAAGGTGTGGACAATAAGATTGACTGAGTTTGGGGTTTAGTAAGTTGTCCTTGTGCATGAGTTTTCGGGATTTTCATACGTTCGACCTCGAAATGCTTGTAGTTGATGTTTCCAACAGTAAGTGGTTGGTTGAGATCCCAGTGTCTCGGCTCGTTCCACTTCAGCAGTTGCTTTACGCTGGTCACACTGGGTGTGTACTCCATCTCGTGCTCAGCATGGTTGTATCGCAGCCCGTCGTGGAATTCCCATAGGGAAACCGTGCCAGGCAAACGAGCAGAGTCTTGGTGGTCACTTTGGCGGCATACCCAGAACTCCTTTTTAGGGGTTGAGTCCTCTTGGGGGGATTGCATTGTTCGCCATCCTCGTGAAAGCTTCACCTTTGCCTTTGAGGGTGGAGAAGAGCGCAGCTTGCAGTCTGGTTTCAGCGTTGATGGGAACTGGTTTAAAAGAGGCTGAGCTTCAACTAGAGTGGTTTGGATGAACTCTCGCAGATCTGGGGTGTTGGCATCCCCTGGAAGATCGGGGTGACGAGGGAGGCTGGTGAATAGATGTGGCTCTAGTTGGATGATCGGCATGATAGAGGGATAGGGGGATGAAGGGAAGAAGGAAAGAAGGCTTGGCGATGAAGAAGGTTGATGTACAGATGTACAGATGGAAAAAGGTGGAAGATGAAAAGAAAAAGCAAGAAGTCAGAAAGGAAATTAACTTTGATACGAGTAGGTCCTTCTTATTTGTTTACACAGTTTTAGATTATGTGAGATTTTGAAGGTTGCTTGTTTACACGACCCCAGGAACATAACGATCTTCTCGGTAAAACTTGATCGATTTATCTGTCAAGTATACGGTCTCATTGATTAATTTAGAACTCGGGCGACAATTTAAGTAAATATTATGGAGACTATAAACAGCGGATCCCAGGTCCAACGCTGCCAGTCTCGAACATCTCCACAAGTCCCGCGCCTAATGCTTCCTCCAGCACCCATCGAAAGTGCATCCCATATAACTCTTTCCATTTCCTAGTCTTACCCGGCAAGACCCCTGCAAACTCGCCACGGGCTCGCTTGGCTAAGTGAAAGCTCTTGTTAGTTTCAACAGCTCCATCCCATCGATCTTTCAACAGACCCAGAGGGGCTTCGCCAGAAGCGGATCGCCGGAGAAGAGCGAGCAGGTGTGCACGACCTGATCCTAACAAGCGGAGATATGTTCCCGTGTTAGGAAGAGACAAGAACAGAGTTGCCGCACGAGCCTGGGCACTTGACTGCACAGGGCGCTCGGAGGGCGAGATAGACTCGCTTCGGCTGGCTGATGAAGTCGCCATGTGAGGTAGATTAGGAAGTGATGCAATACATAATGTGCCCTGCGTGTAAGATGACGACGAGACAATAAAGCCGGCACGTAGAAGCGCTCTGTACTCATCCGTTGTGAAGACCCCCTGCGATATCGCCGAGGAGGTTCCAATCCGTTTCAGGATATCAAGAAATTTCTCTACAAATTTGTTAGTCGGCGATGTTCAAAGATTCCCAACTCAAAACTCACCTTTCACTGGCTGTTCCAATGCAGGGCTTTCCTGCACCAGCTTGTTCCAATCCTCTGCTAGCACCAGACAATCGCCCAGCCCTGCCGCGTCGTTGCCTCGACCCGGTATAATGAGTCGCCGAATCTGGCCCGTCTGAATCAGTTCAACGATTTCTCTCTCCACCTGCGTCGGTGCTTCTAGAAGGGTATGGACATGGGCCACAGAGGCGAGTGGAGGCAAAGATCGGCGAAGATTGAGGACTTCTGCGATGCGCGTGCTGTTCATTCCTGCCCGTGCTGGAAGTTCTTCGAACATGCCATCACGGATATATTGGATAGCCTGTAGCACATTCTGAACCGGTGCAGTGTTCGCTATGAAATGAGACCCGCCTACATCTGGAAGCGGATCGTCGAAACCTAGGTCTGCAGTTGGTTTTGGGCTGCCTCCGCCATATGTAGGTTTTCGGCGCGCAAGGGCGGCAAAGGGCGAGGCACGGGGTTTCGGAGCAGAGGATTTGCGTTTTTTGACACCAGATACCGGAGCGGAGGTGAGACGTAAGGTCATGGCATGGGTATATGAACCTTTGTCCCATGCATAACGGATTCGGAGAGAAATATTACCTGATGTCAGGTGACAGAGAGATATTCCGCCAATCACAGCCGAGCTGCCATAGTTCTGTAATCAAAATACCGGAAATACCGTACGGGGAACACCCAGACCCTCAAGTGGGGTAAAAGCGGTACGTGACAGCCAGAGAATGGCTAAGTCGCTGTCTTTCTTCGGTTCCGCGATATTCCTTTAGGCTTCAAAAGACTCCCAAGTGATATTCATCGTCATCCCTGATTCCAGCTCGCGAGCATCTAGATTTGCCTGTTTCTTCTTATTTGTCCTGGCAAATCCACAGCGCAAACTTGCTTCCCCACTACTTGGCATTTTCACATGACGTAGTCATGAGAAACGCATCGTGTAACTAACCTCTCTTTTTCTTCAGCCCCCGGTTTTTAGGACTATTGCCCCTCGTTCGATGGTCGTATTTATCTCGCTATTGCCAACAAAGGTCTATCTCATATTGCGTTTTGATATTCTTTTGCCCATCCGCTTTGGCCCGGCTCAATCACAATGACGGTCTTCATAGCATCTCTGTATGTGGCTATTACTGGACCTTCAGACTATTATGGCTAACTGGTGAATTTCTTATGTAGATTTTTGCCCTACACTATCAATTTCCATATCAACAATTCGCGCGCCCGATCTCCCCCTCTTAGTCCTCCATCCGCGAACCCCACCATTGAGGGGATCACACCCATCCCCAATTCTACCGCTAGCCTGTTTGAGAAGAACCTTCCAGGGCAAACACCGGGTCTTACACCAGGGGCTACAACGGATCATGAGCGCATCTTTGCTACCCAGGTAGGCAGGACAGAGGACGAGGCAAACGGGTACCCGTTCCCTTTGGCCGTCGAGCAGGATAACCGGCTCCTCACACGGAGTGAGGGTCATTCGCCGGTATGGGGTGCCACAACCTCGCTCAATCAACCAAAGCCATCGGCAGTCATGTCGCCGTCTCCATCCATTCTCAAGCATCAAGATCTTCGCCCCGCCCAGGAACCTGTGACGCACCGGCCTCCTGCGGTTGAGACCATTGCTTCCTATGCAAGACTAAGAAAGGCTAGCACAGCGAGCCGAAAATTATCATTTTCGAAAGCTGAATGGACCATCGAGACCGCGGAGCAGGGCAATGGCGGCCTGCGTAATGCAGTGCGATCCGCAACAGACGCCGGAGGCTTGGATAGCATGATGTGGGTGGGTACCTTGGGCATGCCCACTGACGCATTGGCACAGCACACCCGGCGCGACATCGCGGAGAAATTGGAAGATGAGTACGGGTCTTTGACGGTTTTTGTAAATGACAGCGACTTTGACGGGCACTACACGCATTTCTGCAAGACCATTCTTTGGCCGGTGTTCCATTATCAGATCCCAGATAACCCGAAGAGCAAAGCTTACGAGGACCATTCGTGGATCTATTATGTCAAGTTGAATCAGGCTTTTGCAGATCGCATTGCTAAGCATTGGAAGCGGGGTGATGCGATCTGGGTCCAGGATTATCACCTGTTACTGGTTCCAGCTATGCTGCGCAAATTGGTGCCAGATGCACAAATCGGGTTTTTCCTGCATATTGCTTTTCCCTCGTCGGAGGTCTTCAAGTGCTTGGCACAACGAAAGGAGCTCCTCCAGGGCATGCTTGGCGCCAACCTTATTGGCTTCCAGACGGACGAATACTGCCGGCACTTCTTGCAGACATGCAGTCGGATTTTGTGCGTGGAAGCAACACCCGAAGGAATCCAGTTGGAAGACAGGTTTTTCAACGTCGGCACGTTCCCTATCGGCATTGACCCAACTTCTTGGGATAAGCGCCGCCAGGCAACGGATGTGGAGCGATGGGTCCATGCAATCTCGGAGCGCTATCAAGGAAAGCGCCTCATCGTCTCGCGCGATAAAATTGATTCTGTTAGGGGTATTCGCCAAAAACTGCTAAGCTATGAGCTTTTCCTCAATACCTACCCAGAATGGGCTGATAAAGTTGTGCTGATTCAAGTCGCCACCAGCACCACGGAACAACCCGAGCTGGAAGCGACTATCTCTGATATTGCCATGCGGATTAACTCCACACACTCAACCCTTGCTCATCAGCCTTTGGTATTCCTCAAACAAGACTTAGCCTTCCCGCAATACCTTGCTCTCATCACTGTGGCAGATGCACTGATGATCACCAGTCTACGCGAGGGAATGAATTTGACTAGCCATGAATTTGTCTACTGCCAAGATGGTCGATGGGGCAACAAAGCCTACGGGTCACTAATTCTTAGCGAGTTCACTGGCAGCGCATCTGTGTTTGGAAACCATGCTCTTTTGGTCAACCCCTGGGATTACCGCCAGTGTTGCGAAGCAATTCACACAGCACTGACTCGCGATGAAAAGGAACGGAAACAGGTTTGGGAAGAAATGCACCGCGCGGTCCTGAAGAACTCGACTGCCAACTGGGTAAAATCGTTCAATGAAACGCTCACCCGTGTATGGAACGAACAGTCTTCGCGAGAAATCATGGCAGTACCTCGACTGTCCGTGTCCAGGCTCACCGAGCGATATCGCCAGTCCAAACAACGGCTCATGATCATCGATTACGAAGACACGCTCGCCTCTTGGGGATCACCGCGCAGCATAATTCTGACCACTCCGCAGCGCGCAATCACCACTCTAAACGAATTGACCGAAGACCCCGCAAACGTTGTCTACGTAATGAGCGCGCGTATGCCAGAGGAAATGGAACGGCTGTTCCGGCAAGTCAACCATCTGGGACTAATTGCCGAAAACGGGTCCTTCGTGCGCGAGCCGAACGCCGATTCGTGGACCCAGCTTGCAGACAAGAAGCATGTCAGATCATGGAAGGCATCCGTGTCTAATATCCTGGCATACTTCCACGCTCGTGTCGAGGGTAGCTGGATCGAGGAGCGCCATTGCTCTCTAGTCTTCCACCACGGATCCGCTGAAGATCGCCAAGCTGCAGCTCGATCTGCCGCTGAATGCGCAGGCAACATCAACGATGCGTGCGCTAACCTGGGTGTGCATGCGATTCAAGTTGAGGGTGCTTTGATCGTGGAGACCACTCACACCAACAAGGCATCTGCGGCTGCACTCGTCTGGAAGTGGTTCATGGCAAATGCCGACAAAAACGAGGATGTCATTAAACCTGACTTCTTGCTGGTTATCGGCGATAACCGCGAGGACGAGCCGGTCTTCCGGTGGGCTAATAAGCTTCACAGCACAAAGGCCATCGACTATGCTATGACTGTCACATTGGGCTCGCGCAGCACGGAGGCCAAGGCAACCCTGACACAGGGAGTTACTGGTAAGTCTGAGATGTTATTCTATTTTACTTCGGTTGACTAATCTTCTACAGGCGTTCTTTCTTGTCTGCAGCAATTGGCAGCACAACAGGCCCAAACTAAAGTGGCATTGCCATTGCGAGAGTGAGGAATTTGATTTACTTCGGATTTCCAGGATGTGAACATGCGAAGACGAATACACGAAGATAGCAAAACGGACCGGAGTTCTCATTTTCTTTAGCAACCATGACTTGGTGCTAGCATACTATTGCGGCGCATTTTTGATCAGGTTGAGACAGTACATACATGGATATGGAGGCTCTACAGGAAGACATATTTGCATTGCATCTTCTAATAATCTCGGTTTATAGTTTAGAAAAGAATAAAAAAAAATATGACTGGAACAACAGGAAAGTTTCCTGGTGGTTTCTTGCGAACAATTCAATCTCAGTAATTTGGTTAGCCTTCTTAATAAATGGTCCCGAGGTTCTGCCTCGCATGTGATCTGGTCTAAGAAGGTGCTTTTCGGACCAAATAGGCAGGTATCACCTGGACAACATACGGTAGGACTTTCCTATTCTGGCACCAGTACGAGTTAAGGATATGCGACTCTTCCAGAGACAAAAGAAAGTCTTATATTTACTCCAACATCAAAAGCTATGGTTTATCGTTAACCAGCACCGCTGCACCTACGCAGCGGCCGGGATACCAGACGGCAAAAAGAAGAGCCACTAGCGCAACAGGCGCAAATTCAAGGCATGCGAAATAGACCTCATTGGTTTGCAGCTCTCCCATAAGACCCTGGGAGGTTTCCGCAAGACGGAAGATAGTTCTCAAATAGATCATGAGGGTTGAAATGGAAAAAGCCAAGCAGAAGAGTCCAAGCCCATTTGCTCTGACAGCATGTCGAGCCCGGAACTGGAAACTCGCCGCCACAATAACAAAGATAGTCATGACAAAGACCTGGTATGCGAGGCCGCCCAGGAGAATGTTGTTCGCCGTTGTGGGATCTTCCCGGCGCGACTCTGTAACGCCAATGAGACATGCACCGGCGATCTGGACGATTGTTGAGATGACATCCGAAGTAACGAAAAAGGCTAGGATGACCTTTGGGGGTAGGAATGAATACTGGCTCCCTACTCGTGGGATCAGTACCGAGAGGATTGTATAGACACCAGCGGCAAGCAATACAGGCGCCACAACGATGAAGAAGTAGTTGAGGATGAAGTAGATGAGGTGATAAGGGTCCTTCTTAGCGGAGAGGGATCGTGCAATGTACCCTATCACCTCGAAAACTAGACCAGCGGAAAAGGTCATCCACCACCAGCTGCGGTTCTTGATGGTTTGAGCCGTGTGGTAGACGAAGTGAAGAAAAAACCACGCGGCTGCGAAGGCAGCTAGAGCAATGGAAGGAGTGTAGCCATAAATGATCACAGGGGTGTCCCTTTCGCCGCCCGGATTTGGAAAGTAGGGGTCGACATAGCCATACGATCGTGCTATTTTTCCATTAGTGATCGGAGAGATGCGTTCAAGTGCAGTGCCTGTGATGTAGTGATCCATCTTCTCAGCCCTCGGAGTCCCCGCAGGACAGGGTCCGATCTTCTATATGTAGTACCGACGAACACGCTAAGAAAGGAATTTACCTCATTTTTGTAGTCTGGATATTGAATGGAGATTTGATTAGCTCAGGCCCCTTTACGCGAGCTGCCAAGCGTAATGTCGCATAGTCCAATCCATGAATATCTCGATTGTTTCCCGATCGGACCTATCGCAAGGTCTCATCTGTATCAGAGCACCTGTTAAATTTGATCCCTTGTTATTAGCACAGCCCTCTTACGTCGACCATGAATATATATTGTGAATGCCATTATATATTTCTGACTTTGATGTCCCTGGAACCTTGGAAAAACCCACGTGTCCAGGCTCATGGGTAGCTGACTCAGCTTCTCGGCTGTCCACTCATGGTCTGCGGAAAGCCGAGGTTCGCCGATGTTGTAACCTTGGTATATGTGGGGAAGGGTTCGATATCAGATCATATAAATCACCTTGCTTAGACCTTTAATACCTCCATCTAAACCCTGTACATATCAAACACTCCCGCAGTTATGTCTACTATCAACCCATCTTTCCAGGAGGCCATCAAGGTCACCCCGCAAGGCCACAACAAATACAGCGCCTTCCTCCGACCAGAATGGTGCATTGGAACCGGTAAAGTAGAACCAATGTAAACACCCTCTCCCATTGACCAAAGCTAACACCCCTTAGTTCCACACGGCGGCTACACAACGGCCGTAATCTACCAACTAACGCTAACGCACTTCGCGCACGCCCACCCAAAGCAATACAAAAGCGCCGCGTCGCCAATCTCAATCCAACTCTCATTCCTACGGCGCACAGCCTCAGGCCCCGCAACCTTCGAGGTTGAAGACGTCAAGATCGGCGCGCGCACCAGCACAATCCACATCAAGCTGCTGCAGGCCTCTGAGAAAAACCCCGGCCAGCTGGACATCATGGTCGCTGGCTATGTCACTGTCAGTCCGCCGGACGCCGAGGTTGGAATTAGCGCGAGAACAGGGTGGAAACCTTACCCTGCTCCGGTGGCGGGTTCGCGCGCGGACGGGTCTGTTGATCTAGCAGCGCTGGGCCGCACAGGCACCGACGGCGCTTGGAGGAAGCTCGAGACGCCTTTTTCGGAGTTCCGGAAGGCTGCGGCGCAGATAGAGCTGTTTGGTCCTGGTGCTGGCGGGACGCAGCAGAAGCGCTCGGGGAATATGGGTATTGATCAGTGGGCTAGGTTCCGGCCTGGGGGTGATGTGAATGGTCGCTGGACGGACGCTGCGGTGGCATATCTGATTGATATGTTTCCTATGGCGTTGGATGGATTCGATACTATGTCTGCTACTGCTGCGGCGAAGGAGAGTGGGACTTCGGTTGATGAAGAGAGGGCGAAGTTTTGGTATCCCACTGTGACGCTCAATGTGGATATGAAGAAACATCTTCCTGCTGAGGGGGTAGAGTGGCTCTATAGTCGGGTTGTTACTAAGGTTGTTAGGGATGGGCGGACGGATATAGATGTTACGGTTCTTGATGAGGATGGGGAGGTTATTGCGCTAAGTTCGCAGGTCGGGTTGGTTGTTAGTGTTAGTCGGAACCTTGGGACTAGGAAGTTCGAGAAGTTGTAGATAGTCGTTTTACAGATAGATATACATTTCTAGAATAGATATCATGTGTTCAACGCTTAGTTTATGTCTATATATGTGATCTAGCTGTTCGCTTCTGTATGTGCAAAATCGGGTGGTTTATGTACGGGATCGACATCCCCATATCAGAGACGCCGATCCCCTCTATGGTTCAAGCCTCGAGCCTGAAAGAAAATGATGACGCTCATAACTTCGAGTCAGAGGTCACAATCCAAAACGCCATGGCCTCAGCCTTGACAACCTTTCTCTTGGCCCACTCTAAATGTCCTCCAGCCTCCTCATCCTCCTGCAATGCCTGCGCCCGGACCCAGAATTTCCTCCCGACCCTGCCAACAACTCGTGCTTTGATAACCAGCAAAGCAGGCGTATTCACCCGCTGCTTATACCTGACATCCAGTTGTGCGGTAAAAATTTTCCCGCGCGGGTTATCCTCAGCCGCAGTGGACGCAGTGGGCGCGTTGGTATGCGCCGCGACGGCGAGGGACATGGCCTCGTCAATCAGCGTCGCGACAATGCCGCCGTGCGCAGTCGATGGGTGTCCAGACACACCGGGGGTGCTAAGATCGAATATCATAATGATGTCCGCAGGATTCAGGCCCGGGGTGGGCTTTACGACGGATGCCGCATCTTGTTTTGTTGCGGGGAGCCAGGTGGGGGCTTCGGCGGGCGCGGGTATGAGATTGCGCCGTTGTAGGGTCAAACAGTAGGGGATTGTGGTTGGTGTGTTGAGGGTTTGCGCGAAGTAGCCATCTTCACCAGTTGTAGGCTTTGGGCGTCGTGAGTCGGTTTGGATTGGTGTGTATTCGGCCGAGGAGATGAGATTGTTTGCCCATGAGTTAGAGCGGAGGTGCGCGATAGCGGGGGCCGGGTCAGCCATTTCTCCTTTTTTTATTGCTGTTATTTTGGTCTCGGAGAATATATTGCAATTGTCATAATTGAGGTGCAGCTAAAGGACCAGGTGTTTCAGCAGTTTCAGCAGTATGCGAGGGCGCCAACGGTGTCACGACATAGTTTGACCTCGGCTCCGGCTTTGACCGATCAGGACATGATAAACAATCACGTGGATATATTGGATCCAGTCCCCCAGGGTCCAATGGATTTGCGAACATTGATTTGCGGTGGAGCGAACATCAAAAAGCTTTGAAGGACATGGATATGTATTCCCCTTCCTTGAATTGAAGACCCAATCATGCTAGTCTCGAGCACAGACAATGCATTGTCTCACCCCCGGCATGTATCCGGTGGTTGACCGTAAGGGACCGAATGGGGGAATCTGGGAATCCGGGCAAGAATGCGAGGATAAACATAGTCACAACCTGAGCGACTTATCTCGAGGACCTGTATCACTCTAGCGTCCTCTAGTGCACTCAGCAATCTCCGTTCAGACGGTTATGATTCGCACGGATTTTAGCGGCAGGGGCAACTTGGCCTGACTGGGTTTAGTTGCACAGCCAAGGACCCTTTCATTTAGGGTCTCGTTTTTCCATAGACCCGTCCATGGACCCTTTTGGGCCTGGAAACGATAGCTATCAAAACAGGGAAAACAAGAAAACAGGGCCTGTGCAAGGAGAAGAATACTATTTTCTCCTCGGTGCTACGAAGATAGAAATATAAAAACAATAGCACGAGTCAACTACCCACCCTGGTATGCCAATTATAGGGGGTCAGAGCCGAACCTGCCAAGGGAAGTTGTTTCCAAGACCAAAAAAAACAAAAATAAACCGTGAAATACCTTGGGATACCTTGATACCTTGGAATACCCTGGCTACAAAGCACCTGCCCATTCTTGTTTTTCCTTCCCTCCTCACACCCTCACACCCTCTTCTCTTCTCTCTTCTCTCTTCTCCTTGTACACAGCATCTCTAATTTATTCATCATGCGTTCCTCAATTATCTTCCTTTCAGCTCTGGCTACCTCGGTCATGGGTAACAATTCCACTGATTATACCTTCCCCGCTGGCTTCAACATTGGTTTGGTGGATAGCGCCACCCTGAGTATGTGCCCCGACAGGTTCTTATACGACAAGGTGCTAATGAAGTAGGCTCCTGGTGCTCTGCCCAGCGCAACACCTGCCCCGAAATTTGCTCGAGTGGTACCAAGCTGAACTCTTGCGATCCGGTATGTTGCTCTGTATCGCATTTATAGGAGTCACGATCGGAGATTAACGCTTTGAACAGACCACCCTGAAGTTCAATTGTGTCTGCAGCGATGACTCAACCCCAGACGTGTCCCCCTACATTCAGACCGTTCCTTTCTACGTCTGCCAGGCCACTTACGGCCAGTGCATCAACGCGCACCCCAACGATGCTGAGGGTCAGCGCGCCTGCAAGAAGGCATCGGCCGACTGTGGCTCCAAGAATGCAAGTGCCGTGACCACCACCGCTTCTTCTTCCGCGACTTCGACCAGCGCTTCGAGCACTCTGGCATTGGCCACTACGACCGATTCTTCTTCCACTGCAACTTCCTCCGTCGCTGCTGCCAGCACTACTTCCAACGCCGCTGTTGCTGTCGGTGATGTGACTCAGTACTCCACTGGTCTGATGGCTGGTCTCATGTTCGTTGCTGCGCGCATGATCCTGTAAAGGGACCATATTCTTCGGTCTTTGGGCAGTTAATTACCACTTGACGGTTAGGTCGCATCTTTGTTGTATTCCCTTAACTCATCGCGATGCCATTTGCTTTTTTTTTCTCAGAGACATTCGATTCCCCTCTGAAAAGGCTTGACACATTATGATCGTCCGCATGTCTATGAACGCGGCGCCTGTCCTTTCTTGTTTTGCTTTGGGTCGGAGTTCATTTTTTGTCTGCGCAGGTACCGATTTCGCGCATTAACTATTCGATTCAAAGTAATATCACCAATTATTTCCAACCCATTGGATAGCAGAATGAGAGTAGTGATGGTTGGAGTGTAAATGTGTGATATTTCACCGAAAGAAAAGATTCGAAATCAAGTAAAATAGTCAAAAGGCACAGGTCAGTCAACTGTGGTGTTCCTCTCGCCAAGACTTTTTTTGGCACACACTGAAATTTCTCAACTTATCGATAGACTCCACCATCAAGAACTTCACGTTCCCTCTTCCTCTCCCTTTCCCACATCCAACATCATGCCCGCCCCTACCAATACCCTCCTCATTGAGGGTTCCTTCACCGAGCTCGCCGACGAGTTTGCCCAGTACATCGATGCCCTCCGCAAAGAGGGTAGCCTCCAGTCCGAGATCGCCCCGCTCCTCGAACCTCTCCGCCAACAGGAACAGTCTGAAGGCGAGGCCGACCTTAAGCAGCGTGATGAAGTCCTGAAGAAGCTCGTGTCATCTGCGACGGCTCTGAACAGTGCCCCCGAGAAGGGTGAGTGGAGAAAAAGTGTCAAAGAATGATCTGCAGACAGTCGGGAAATTGGCACTTGGATCTTTGATGCACAAAAACTGACATCGATTGACACAAATGCAGAGATCACCTCCGCCTACAACCTCCTGATCCACCTCGTTCACCAGTCTTCCGACACCGACGTGTTCCTTCCTCGCATCTGCGCCTATCTCGCTAAGCCCATCACCACCTCCCCTCAGTTCGGCCCTACGCTCGCCATCTCCATTCTCACTACCATCTTCAACACTCTGTCTTCTAACGACCCGAGCCGGTACCACGTTCTCCTCGCTGTTGTGGCCGTGATCCGCCAGTCTGGATCTGGAATTGCCTTCGAGGCCCTCAAGCCTCAGCTCACTTCCCAGCTTCCCACATGGCTCTCAGCGTGGGGATTGGATAGCGACGATACCCGGAAATTGCACATCGCAATTGCCGAGGCCTCTACCGCTGCCGGAGATGAGGATTTGGCCCAGACTCACATCGTGCAAGCGCTCGAGACTATCGACCCTGCCGACGTCAGCAAGCCCGAAGCCCGCGAGTTGGCTGTGCGGGCTCTCGCTACCGCTCTGCGTCGCTCTACCGTCTTCGACTTCACTCCCTTGACCGCCTCAGACGCCGTGCAGGCCCTGCGCTCCAGCGACAGCACCCTCTTCGAATTGCTCGAGATCTTCACCTCAGACACCCTCGATGCTTATGATACCTTCGTTGCTGCCACCCCGCTCGCTTCCATCTCTGGCGGCGTGCTCGCCGAGTCCGCCGATGCCCTGCAGACCAAAATGCGTCTCCTCACTCTCACCTCTCTGGCATCCTCCACCCCTTCGCGCTCACTTCCCTACGCCACGATCGCCTCTGCTCTACGTGTCCCCGCCTCCGATGTCGAGATGTGGGTCATCGACACCATTCGTGCCGGCCTTGTTGAGGGCAGACTGTCCCAGTTGAAGTCCGAGTTCCTTGTGCACCGTGCCACCTACCGCGTCTTCGGCGAGAAGCAGTGGTCCGAGGTCCAAGGCCGCCTGATGGTCTGGCGCCGTTCCCTCGAGAGCGTTCTGAACGTGATCCGCACCGAGCGTGAGCGTTTCGCCCGCGAGGGCATTCAGGCCGCGGCTGACCAAGACGCCAACGCGAATCGCAACGGTAACGGTGACCGCCGACGCATTCAACTCGCGCAATCGACACGTGAGGTTGAGGCTAGTGCCGAATAGTTGTGTCCTTTTTTATAAATGGAAAAGTTCAGAACACAAAAATCTTTCAGTTAATAGAGGGGAAATCTTGCTGTCTTTTCCTCATGCATTTCTTTTTCCCTGGCCAGTTGTAGGGTTGGGTTTTTACTGCCCCCGTTGGATGTTTGGGACCCCACGAGTCATGTCATGTCAATCTTAGTCTTGTTTATGTTTTCCGGAGAGATGACTTTCCTTTTGTTCATTTTTTTCTATTCCGGCTCAAAGAATATTATATTTCTTTAGACTGGTCATGGTTCAAATCCGTAAACTGACAACTTCATTGGCTTCAGGTTCAAGTCTAAAAATGCTTTCTATACTCTATATTCAAGACGAGCAGAGAAATCACACAACCCTTCCCCCTAAATGGACCCGACACTATATACATCGATACGAACACAAGAATCCCGCTTAGCGAGCGTGCAAACCACGAGCCTCAATACCAGCCTTGACCTGCTCATAGACCTCCTCAACAGAGCTATCAGCCTTGACCGAAACAACCTTATCCTTCTTCTCGAAATCCTCAACAACAGGCATAGAAGTCTCAACAAAAGTACGGAAGCGCTTGCGAATAGAAGCCGCATTATCATCATCACGGCCACTAGTCTCACCACGCTTCAGCAATCGAGCCTCCATAACATCCTCAGGGCAATCGAGGAACAACACAAGCTCGGAGGGGCAAACAGTCTCCTCGAAGAAGACAGCCTGGTCAAGCTTGCGTGGGAACCCGTCGACCAAGAAGCGGGCCTTGGTGCCAGCCGGAGGCGGCGAGGTCGCCAGCGAGTCGGCCATGGCATTCGACAGCAACGCAACGGTGACTTCCATCGGCACGATCTTGCCTTCGCGGATGTACTCGCGGATCAGGTTGCCGTACTTGCTGCCTTCGCGGATTTGCTCGGCGCGCAGGAGGTCGCCGGCGGACAGGTGCACGAAGCCGTAGTCTTTGACGAGGTTGGCGGATTGTGTGCCCTTCCCGCTGCCTGGGCCGCCGAGGAAGAAGACGACTGTTACGTCCTTTGGGGAGAAGCGGGAGACGGTCATTGTGGGTGGTTGGTGGTGTTGGTTGAGAGGGAGGTTGAGGGAGATGGGAGATGGGATGAAGATAAAGGGGGTCTAGGACCGGGATCCGAGTGAGGTTGCTTGTGGGGTGTTTGTGTCGGTGTGTGGTGTGGAGGGGGCAGCACTTGACTGGAAACCGGCGTTAGTTGGCTTTTTCTTAATGTACGCTAGGTCTCCCGGACTTACTTCACGTTAGTTTGGGCGTGAGGTGCGGACGCCGGTGCGAGACTTGACGAGGTAGACGTAGGCGCCGGAGCTGATGGCGGTTATGATGATGATGGGGATGATTGGGAAATTGGAGCGGCTGGATTGAGGGGCGGAGGGTGCGCGTGGCGGCGAAGATCTCGGAGGATTCGAGTACAGGCGGTGGGGTACCTGAGTCGACCGGGTGAATTTCTGGCTGGTAAGGACGAGAGGCTTGGAGCGGACTCCGGAGAATTGACGAGCTAGAGAGAACATAGAGAAAGAGGCAGGCTTGTGGTTGTTGGAGAGGGAAAAAGAAAGCGAGTTGGGATCGCCGAAACGGGATTAGCTGATCTGTATACCTCGATGCGGTACGCTTCGGCTTCATGGATTTGGGCAGCTTGAGCGATATTAGGTAATAATAATAATAACTGTTTAGTTATGTCCATACATGCCAATAGAATGCTAGACCATTGAGCTTTTTCTATATACAAGTACAGGTCGTACAATGGAGGAACAAGGTGAATTTGAATCAGGTGCAGAGCAGTATGAAACTCGGATCCAAAACCTCATAACCTTAGGATTTACATAGTACATATGTGACACTAAGGTTCGGCTTTGCATAGAGCAATATCCTGCTCCTCATAGCTGGGGCTGTTCGCTATGGTTACCCTAGGTAGAGAGTATGTCCTGAGGCAAAATGCACTCTGTCCACGTAGTCCCAACTTTTGGTACCACCCAATTTCTAGCATCAGGGGTACGGAGTAGAATTCCTTCGGTCAAGATATCTCAGACCTGTGCATTTTAGCGGTATGCTATAATTATGATTGGGCTACGGACGAGCGGCTGTGCCAACCCAGGCCTAAGAAACATGCCGAGATATATTTCTAGGACTCACCGCGTATGTACGTGCGCACTTTAGTAGTTAGTATTGATAAGAGGAATTCACCAGTGCTAAAGATAAATTTGTACCTACTAAACTCATGTTATTCAGTGGTCTATATAAACTTGATTGCTGGATTTGGCGTCGGCCGTTTTGCCGAGACTCAGAGGAAACTATATATTTCTCTTCTACCTCCTGATATGGCAGTCTCAATTATTGAGCGGGAGTAACTACTAGCCAATCGTAGCCAGACGATGTTTGATGAAGTCCACAACGTCCTGATTGTACTTCCATATGTAGCCGTGGTGTGCGGCGTTTCCGTCTTCAGGGTATGGCGAGCAGCATTGTTCATCACCGTAATCACAATAGCTGTGTATCGAACTAGCAAAAGGTCCACATAAGGCCGGGTTTAGGCGAGGAAGAAGCTGATCCATTTGCTTTAGATTATAATTCAGCACTTGAATATGGAGTCGGTAGTACTCACGCCTATACCCAGTGTGCAATTGCCCACATTCCACGGCATTCCAGGAAAGTATGTCTCATCACCATATGCAATTGCAGCTATGACTATATATTTGATCAGATTCGTGTTTTCTGACATTTGCCTCGACATGACATACTAGTCGAGTTGTAGGTCCGCGAAAGAGGGGCGACAAAGAAGACTCCAACCTCACTGGTTCCGCACAGAGAATCCATCATGAGAATTGCTCCCTAGGTGGTAGTGAGCCTAGCATTTTGAATGTATGATTACCGTAATATAAGGACAGATGTTACATGTGGTTTGGGTATTGGCGCACCATTGAATATCCCACTACCACAATCTTAGTTTGGGGGCAGCTTTCACTGTACTCCTGCACAAACTGCTGCATCAGAAGTGAACCATCGTGAACAGTATACAGCTTGTCCAAATTAGTTAAGACGTTTCCATGATCGTAGGGTAAGCCGATGGTTGTCGAGCCTGGGATCTGCTTCAGGATCAGGTCTGAAAGAGTGCTCATTACATTCAGATCATCGCCCCCGCCTTGCCCCCTAGCGATGATAGCATGAACACCTGTTGCACATTCATCCTCTGACACAGACTGTGCATGAGTTTGTATTAACATCAGGGTGAGAACTGATAGTGCCCCGACGATCTTCAGGATCATGTTGTACATGTTGTAGAATTTGAAGCAACGCACCAGATCCGAGCTCACTGATGATTTGTTGAAGAAATAGCGCCACCCTTTGGACTTCTTTGCTTGTTTCTCGTTCCTTCTGACTCGTGTTGAATGAGGAAATGCCCGAGTGTGTTGACCGTTACTTTCTTAACCCCCCGAGCCTACGTAGTACCGGTACTTCAGAGGGCTATCTAGGCCGCGTTCTGATGTGGCGTTCATATATGATTGGTGTTATTTCAAATTCTCATTGTAGGTGATAGGATGAATGACATTCATCTTAGCCTTTTCTCGTACATATTCGAATAAGATGGCGAGATAGATGATACGGAACGTCGAAGTATGCATCTATACCCCTTTTTAGAGTACGATTTAAAGACTTGGCATGTCTTATCTCAGCTTAATTGCCGTGCGGGCTTTGCGTCTCATCTTGGCTGGATAGATTTGACCTGGAGCTCTATCAGTCAGAGTTTCCAGAATCTCGAGGACGGTAGTACACCCGAGGAACCATACCAGTGCTTTGGGAAAGTGAAAATCCATTGGAAAGTCCAATTGCGACATGATATATCTTGGAGAGAATGTCATCGCTTGGGAAAGCTGGTGGGTAGCACACCATCCTAATTAGGCGATACTCGGCTTAGGCTCTACTCTAATCAAGAGGGCAAGAGGCAACGCTAGATAACAATTTGGTTTTATTACTACGTAGATCAAGTTCAAAATCAAACTATCTTGCAGATCATTGCCTTTCAGAATCTGGAACACCTCGGGCCCGAGTTTGTGTATTCTTCGACGGGTCTTTTGCTGTCATACCGCACACAGAAGGGCTTCGTGCTTCCCATGAACCACAGGCCTTATTATGCTTGATATACTCTGTCGATTAGGTCTCGCACGGCATTCCCCAACTCTTTGATGATCGGACCGGACCGAGGAATGGTATGGCCCCGTCCAGTGTCAAACATCGCTGCGGTATCAGGATCGCAAATATTGAACAAGGCCAATGCGCCGTATCGGTAGGGGTCTGTGCCGAAGATGAACAGTGAGTATATCGTTTGAACGGTGTAATAGATGTCAAAATTACCATCTGCACCAACCACATGAAGCGTCGGAATGTCCAGAGTATAATCGCTTTCATCTGCCAGGACCACGTCTTCCTCGGGAGAAAGAGGAGGCCATCCGGTGATGAAAATCGCGCATTTGATGCGACGAGGACGACCAGTCTCCTGAGCCTTTCTATCCTCATCCAGGATTAGACTCGCAGCCATCGTAGCACCCTCACTATATCCGATGATGCCTTCGATATCGGGATTCCTCTCCAGTGTATCATAGAGGTATTCCATGACTTGATGGTGGTTTACCCAGCGGCCATCCCAACCGTTACCCAAAGCTCTCATCACATCTTCGGGACACGAACCATGCGGAGATTTTCGAACACGGGAGATCATTGAGTTCTCTGCTACTCCTCCATCCTCCAACCACCGGTAATGCGGCCCGATACCGAAATACTCCGTGAACCCTAGGAAGATATGAAAATCAGATCATCGGCTTTGTCAGTGTCTGAGCCCAGGAGGACGGTACCTGCCGGTGGAGACACAAGAACAGGACCGTTGATATAGTGGAACGAAGCGAAACCATCCGTGGCCATCTGCTTCACCAGCGGATCTGCAGTATGTCAGTTATCCCTTCGAGTTCTCATATGCAAATGATATTACCAAGCTGAATATTAATATTCTGTGATAAAGAAGTCAGTATGGATATTCATTATGGTGTCTCTGATCACCTACGTCGATGTTGCCAATGGCGCCATGAAGACATAAGAACCTCATCTTGTATCAGTCTGTAATGATCTATGGAAGATTAATGCATTATCTGAAGCTGTAAACTCGAAGTAAAATAAGGGAGAGGCAACGAGCAAATATAGAAATTTACATATACTAGGAAATAAATTACCGCTCGGGCTGTACAAGTCGTGGAAAGCAAATGAAAGATTGGGAAAACATGGGATTCCCGCCGAACATCAACTTCCCAACTACAAACAATTGGGATATCGAAGAATGTGGGACGGTACAACATTTAAGTCAAAGTCTCCAATTCGGGAATAACCACCGAGCACCCAATGCTAGCAGAGCATCGATCGCCCTGGGAGCAGAGCAAGCTTCATGGAGCTGTACACCCCCAAAATGATCCGTATCAGAAGAGCTGGGCGGTGTTTGCAAAGCTATATAACACACCATAACGACCTAGGCAGTCAGTCGGTTTCCCCAATTTCCCCGATGTCGATGTGGCCCCCCAAAATCATATAGACTCGCGTCACAGTTGCACCTGCCGCACTTTTCACCATGACAAACATGAAGGGTGCTGATTCTGAAGGTGCGTCTTGTGGCGACCAGGCTGCCCTCCAACCTATCGCCATCATCGGGTATGCCTGCCGACTGCCGGGGCAAGTTACATCTCCTAGTGAGCTATGGGAGTTATGTACCCGAGCTCGAAGTGGCTGGTCACCCATCCCCAAAGACCGATTTTCTGTCGAAGCATTCCATCACCCCAACTCATCCAAGATTGGTTCCTTCAACCCAAAGGGAGGCTACTTCCTTGATGAGGACATTGCAAGGTTCGATGCTCCTTTCTTCAATCTTACCGTGCAAGAGGCTACGGCCATGGACCCTCAACAGCGCTTGTTACTGGAGTGCGCGTATGAAGCTCTGGAGAGCGCTGGCATTCCCAAAGAGAATATCGCCCGCCGGAACGTGAGTGTCTTTGCGGGCGGTAATTTCGCTGATTATGAGCTCCACAATGACCGTGATATTGAGACTATCCCTATGCACCAAGCCACAGGCTGTGCGGCCTCGCTGCAATCCAACCGTATCTCATATTTCTTCGATCTACGAGGGCCCAGTATCACAGTGGATACGGCTTGTTCTTCTTCACTTGTTGCACTCCACTATGCAGTACAGAGCTTGCGAAGTGGAGAATCCAAGGAAGCACTCGTTGCCGGTTGTCACCTTAATATCGTACCAGATATTTGGGTTTCGATGTCCATGTCACAGTACGTATTTGCGTGTCCTCCAATCCAAGCTCGGAATCATATCTCCTGACTGTCTGAAATCATATAGGTTGTTTAATGATGAGGGTAAAACCTTCTCCTTCGACGAGAGAGCCACATCCGGTTTTGCGCGAGGCGAGGGCTCTGGTGTCGTAATTCTGAAACCCCTTGACGCCGCATTGCGCGACAAAGATCCCGTCCGAGCTGTCATTGTACATTCAGGAGTCAACCAGGATGGGCGAACACAGGGAATTACATTGCCAAATGGCCAGGCCCAGGAAGACCTAATCCGGCAGGTCTACAAAGAGGCCAACATCAACCCAGACGAATGCGGTTTTTTAGAGATGCATGGAACTGGGACAAAGGCCGGCGATCCCATCGAAGCTGCAGCAGTCCATGCAGCACTTGGAAAGAATCGGACTCCAAGAAACCCACTTTACATTGGATCGGTCAAATCCAACATTGGGCATTTGGAGGGAGCCAGTGGTATAATTGCCATCATCAAAGCAGCCATGATGCTTGATAGAGAGTTGATGCTTCCAAACGCCGATTTCAAGAAAGCGAATCCTAATGTTCCTATGAGCGACTGGAATATGAAAGTCTTAACGATGACGCGGCCCTGGCCTCCTCGCAAGAAATATCTTAGCGTGTCCAATTACGGGTTTGGAGGAACCAATGCACATGCCGTACTTGAAAAGGCGCCACTATCATCAAAAGCCCCAGACCGAGCGGTTGAGGATGTTGAAGTGGACCCCAAACGCAAGCTGTTCTTGATCTCTGCCAACGACAAGGAGTCTCTACGCACTAGGATCAAAGATTTCGGTATCTACTTTGAACAACATCCCGAAGTTTTTGAAAAGACCCTATTCGGCAACTTTGCTTATACTCTAGGCAACAGGATGTCTCAACTCTCATACCGTGTTGGCGTGTCAGCTACCTCGCTAGATGACCTTGGTATCCGTCTCGCTCAACTGAAGGTCAACCCCTCTAGAGTTTTAGGAGCCCCGATAGTTTCGTTTGTTTTCACTGGTCAAGGGGCTCAATGGGCACAGATGGGTGTTCCTCTTATGCATGAATACCCTGTCTACGAGTTGGCCATCAAACGAGCAGATCAATGCCTACGAGATCTCGGCGCTGATTTCTCCCTTGTCGAAGAGTTGGAAAAGGACGCAACCGTTTCCGACATTGACTCCCCTCATCTAAGTCAACCGGCATGCACAGCGCTTCAAATTGCACTAGTCAACCTCCTAGAATCCTGGGGAATCCGTCCTGCTTCAGTCGTTGGCCACAGTTCTGGAGAAATCAGTGCAGCCTACGCTGCGGGGATTTATGACTTAGAGGGAGCTATGGCTCTAGCTTACTGGCGTGGGAAAATGACCTTATTGCTCAAGTCCTTGTTTCCGTCTCTTAAGGGGACTATGATTGCTATTGGCACGAGTCGCGAGGCTATTCAGCCTATATTAAAGACCCTCTCTGGATATGCTACGGTCGCTTGCGTGAACAGTCCTACTAGCGTGACCGTGTCGGGAGACGTATCCACGATTAGTGAACTTGAAAAGGTCGTCGAATATAAACAACTTTTCAACCGAAAATTGAAGATTGACGTTGCCTACCATTCCGACCACATGAAGAAGGTTTCCGAGGCCTACCTAGCTGCGATTGAGAACATTCGGCACTTCTCGTCGGCGACGGCCTCATTATTTTCTTCTGTCTTTGGGCGCTTCGCGGAACCCTTTGAGCTTGGTCCAGAATACTGGATTACGAACCTGACATCACCGGTGTTATTCTCTGACGCTCTTGGCAAGATGGTGTCGGACGATGAAACACGACCCAGCCTTCTTATTGAAATCGGTCCACACTCCACAATGAAGGGCCCCATTATGGATAGTCTAAAGAGCTTGGGTCCCACTGTCTCCAAGATTGCATATACACCAACTATTCTTCGTAGAGCAGATGCAGCTGAGTCAGTCTTAAAGACCGCTGCTGCTGCCTACATGCGAGGCGCTACGCTCAATATGACCGGAGTGAACTTTCCCAAGACCGAAGCGGCAAACCGGTGGTTCTTGAACAACTTGCCTCGTTACCCTTGGCAACATGGCACTCGGTACTGGCACGTTGCCCGTATTCCACAGAAGCATATGGTCAGAGATGGTGCTAGGAACGATGTCTTGGGAGTATTGGCAAATTACTCAAATGATCTGGAGCCAACGTGGCGGAACATCATCCGGTTAGATGAGATTCCCTATCTCCGGGACCACAAGATGCAGGGGATGGCCGTTTACCCCTTAGCAGGCTATGTAGGTTTAATGGATGATCACATATCCAAGTTATGCTGACTGACTGTCCAATAGTTGGTGATGGCCATTGAGGCTACTCGACGACGCGCGAAGCAAGCTGATATCCAAATCTCCCAGTTCGAACTAAGAGAGGTCATTGTGGGTTCAGCGCTTGTGCTCAGTGATGATACAGATGCAGAGACCACCATTACTCTCCGCCCCTACACTGAAGGTACTCGTGGATCATCCGATCTTTGGGATGAGTTCCGTGTCTGCTCATGGACCTCAAAACGAGGATGGACAGAGCACTGTACGGGCCAGGTACGGGTTCGCTCCGATCCGAAGCAGCAGGCAGCTATGATCTCGAGCCCGTTCGAGACTCAAGCCACTTATACGAAAGCTCAAATTGCCCGAATTCAGAAATCGGCTACTAATTACCTTGATATGTCCCACATGTACCAGGTTCTGAGTGATCTGGGAGCCGGGTATGGTCCTATATTCCAGGATATTGATAACTGCTACTCCAGCCCTCACCACTCGTTTGGCGATCTACACGTTAGAGATACCAGCAGTGTCATGCCGAAGGGATTTGAACCTTCCTTGACTGTCCACCCGTCATTCCTCGATGGACTGCTACATTTAGCTTGGCCCCTTCTTGGACAGGGCTTGGGCCGAATGGATCTGGACACACTTTACTTGCCTACGGTAATCAAGCGCATGACAGTCGGTCTCAATGTACCAATCGCCGCTGGTGAATACCTGAAAGGTTACTGCAGTGGCAGTCCTAGCTTGACTTTCCCTGAACCGACCAAATTTGACCTTTTTGCCACCCAGGAGGGCTCTACAGAACCTATTATTACAATAGATGGCCTGGTAATGACTCCCCTCAGAAATTCTGGCACTAGCCGTGAAGACGCTCGCAAACTGTGCTATAAGATTAATTGGCTTCCATTGGCCGAGGTAGAAAACATCGTTGAAGGAGATATTCAAGATCGCAATGGTCCCGCCGAATCTCACGACGATACTTATACCCACCGGGACGCAAATACGAATGGGAATACAAAGCAGCAAGGCAACGCGCACGCAAATGGGAATCCTGTCAAACCCAAGCAGGATCTATTCATCACTTACTTTGGCAAATCCGATGGTATTGCTGATAAATTGAGTATTGCTCTGTCCGACGAATCCGGGTGGCAGGTTTCCGTCCGACACTTTGGTGAAGTGAACTTCTCTCAAAAGTACCTTGTTCTACTTCAGACTGGAGCTAGCTCTCTGCGATACCTCACTGAGGATATATTCGAGGGGCTCAAGAAGGCGCTGCTCAATGCTAGAAATGTGCTCTGGGTCTACCGGACTGATTCTCCCGATGCTCAAATGACAGTTGGCTTGACTCGTACCTTGCGCTCCGAGACTTGCGCTAAAATAGCCACTCTTGGGTTGACTCCTGATATCGAATTTCCCGAGAAGCCTATCCAGGCAGCCATTAGTGCTCTATGGCCCACCGACGGGACCCAGCCCACAAAGGATCTCGAGTTCAAGGCCAAGGGCTCGGAGCTATTTGTCCAACGCATAGTTGAAGATGATGCTGCCAATAGTTTCATCCACAATGAGACCCACGACATGACAATATCAACTCAACCCTTCATACAGCCTGGGCGCCGCTTCAAGATCCAGATCGGCAATCCAGGCTCTCTCGATTCCCTCTACTTTGTAGACGACAAACCCATACCATTAGGCGAGGAACAAATTGAGCTTCAGGTTAAAGCAAGCGGTCTTAACTTCAAAGACGTTGTGGTCTCCATGGGCCAGCTTGCACAGTCCTACATTGGAATTGAATGCAGTGGTGTTGTTTCCAGCGTAGGATCAAATGTGAAGAATTTCAAGGTCGGTCAAAGAGTCATGGCCATGCCAGAGGGCTGTTTCTCGACTTATGCACGATGCTCTGCGACTAGCGCGGCAGAAATCCCAGCCGACATGTCATTCGAGACTGCAGCCACAGTGCCAGTTGTGTTCTGCACTGCATACTACGCTCTGTTTGACCTAGGTGAACTGCAAGCCGGCGAGCGGGTTTTAATCCACGCCGGTGCTGGAGGTGTCGGGCAAGCTGCCATAATGCTAGCGCAGATGATCGGTGCAGACATATTTACTACAATCGGGAGCCTCGACAAGAAACAGTTCTTAATGACCCAGTATGGTATTCCCGAAGATCGCATCTTCTATAGTCGTGATACATCTTTCGCTCGCAGCATCCGCAGAGCCACCGGTGATGTAGGTGTGGATGTCATCGTCAACTCCCTGGCAGGCGAGCTTTTGCGCGAAACTTGGGAGTGTCTTGCACCTTTCGGACGGTTTGTCGAGATTGGCAAGGCTGATATCACAAAGAATACTCGCCTTGACATGCAGCCATTTGAGCACAACGTCACATTCTCGTCGGTTGATCTCACCAAGGTTGGCAAGTTCAAGCCTCAGCTGATGAAGCGCATCCTGGAGGATATATGTCGGTTGATCTGTGACGGATCGGTGCATCCTGTCTTACCACTTTCGATTTACCGAATTTGCGATATCGAGAAGGCATTTCGTACTCTGCAGATCGGCAAGAGTATGGGTAAGATTGTGGTGGTCCCTCATGAAGGTGACCAAGTCAAGGTAAACAAAAGCACATCCGCAATTAAATTTCAAATTTAATCGTTCATTTTTCAGGCTGTGACTCCTAAGACGAGTGCCACTCTCTTACAACCTGATGCATCCTACATATTGATTGGTGGTACTGGTGGTCTAGGCCGAAGCATGGCCAAGTGGATGTCCTCGAAGGGCGCAAGGAACATTGTTCTTGTGTCTCGTCAAGCCGCGATTGATAAGAAGGTTCAGACTTTGATAGATACTTTGGCTCCCCTAGGAGTGCGAATGATCGTCAAGGCTTGCGATGTCAGCAGCCGGGAGTCTGTCGAGGCTGTGATTAACGAAGAGATGAAAGACCTTCCCCCAATACGTGGTGTTATTCACGGTGCGATGGTGCTTCGTGTAAGTTTCTTTACTATAATGACTTGTTCACGTTATCTATTTTCATTACTGACTCTCCTCAGGACATACTCTTCGAAAACATGTCTCTTGAAGACTTCTTGGCCGTAGCATGCAGCAAGGTAGAAGGAGCGTGGAATCTGCATCACGCGCTAGGCGATTCCCCACTTGATTTCTTCATTGCCCTCTCATCGATAGCCGGTATAATCGGCAATCGCGGACAGGCAGCATATTCCGCAGCAAATGCATTCCTGGATGGATTCATAGAATACTGCAAATCCATTGGCCTTCCAGGAACATCAATCGACCTCGCTGCAGTCAGTGACGTCGGCTATCTAGCCGATACCGACGCCCAGCGGCGCCGGGAAGTAATGAAGCATATTAGCTGCCAGACCATTGACGAGTCGGAAGTCCTGGCGTTGATCGCCGCCGCTTTGACTGGTGATCTCGATCGCTCCTGCTCTGGGCAGTGTGTCACAGGACTCGGACTGGATTCACTGGAGAACAATTTCTGGGTCCAGGAAGCGAGGTTCAGCGTTCTATGTGAGGCCGCCAAGGGGACGCTGGGCACCAGCTCACAGTGCGACGGCCCATCTGTGCCGCTGCATGTCACTTTGTCGGCTGCCTCGTCTAAAGAAGACGCTCTGAGAGTGTGCTACGAGGCGCTGGCCGCGAAGTTAGCGCAGGTGCTTGTTCTCTCCTTGGAGGATATGGATCCCTCGATTACAGTGGTTTCATTGGGTCTTGACTCGCTGGTGGCTATTGAGATCCGTAACTGGATTGCCCGTGAGGCTAATGCCAATGTGCAGGTTCTAGAGTTGTTGTCTAGTGGCAGTTTGATGGCCTTGGCTGAGATTATCCTCAACAAATCTCAGGCCTATACTCGCACTGAGTAAGCTGTTGATAGCATGGAGTGCTGCGGCGGTATACGAGCCGTTAGATATGATATATCTTACATGTTGAGTCCTATCATCTGCAGATTGTTTTCACTTGAGACTTTGAAGCCTCATCATTTCTCCATATGTTGCACAGGCCGGATGTAATCTACATAAGTAACTATTACGACGTACAAGATAATAGGGCAACTGAGATGAGATGTCTAACATCATAGTAGAAATTTGCTATTTTTCTTGTCTTGCTGGGCTGGCCCTGCAGCAATGTATGCAATAAGAGCCCGAGAAGAAGAGGAATGACAGGAGTATAATAGCGCCAGTTCATGTCGTAGTTTAGACTTGGGTTCACATATAGGTGAAGTAAAGAAAAATGCACTAGCTCGGGGAATAGACGAAACGAATGGACAAATCACATATGCCTCCTTGAGTTTGAGATAACGTAAAACCCGTTAGCAAAAATGAGAGGAAGAACGAAGCCGAACTCCATGACCAAAGCGCAAGAGAAACCCATATTGGAAACCCCATGTGGATTCCAAGAACCAGAAACTCCTTGTTGATGCTAAACGGTTCGACAGATGATGATAATGAAGAAAGACAAGGAAGAAAAACGCTCTCTCCACAACTCCCATCCGGGAATGCCCATGCAGACGAGAAAACAAAAAAGGCCACGGAAACCCATCGCATACCATGCGCCGACGGACCGATAGACATGGTTAAAAAAATCACAACGAATGAGACTGCTAGAGATCTATGCTCCGCGTAAGATTCATGCATCACTCATACCGACCAGCATACTTAGAGCAGAGTGGAGTTCCCAGCAACGGACACAGCGACTGCGACTGCGGCGCCGAGAATGGCACTTTCAGGCGCCGGGTTGAGGCGAATGGAGCATCCGGCGCCCGGATACGTTGCCTCCGTCAACTCATTCAGATAGTTCTGGCAGGCAGCGCGGAAGCCAGGATACTTGTTGATGACAGCGCCGTCGCAGGCGATAGAAAGGCTCTTATCCGAGTCCCCGTTCTCGATGACGGTGATTGCGGGTGATTCCTTATCGAGAGAGTCGACGGTGGATGGGGTGGCGGGGAATTCCACCTCGTTACGGAGGCACCACATACTGTGGATAGCTGTCGCCAGGTAGCCAGCGGCACGGCGGGAGACTGTCTGGGAGATGCGACGCAGGAATCGCAGGTCCTCGACGGAGGGTTTTTTGTGGAATGTATGTTGCTCTTGCAGGAGGGCGGCGGCGGTAGATAGGGAGGCAGAGGAGTCCTCCTCGAGACAGGCGACAATGCTCGTGTCGAATGAATAGGGTTCACGCATGGAGTGTGGTAATTCGCCGCCGAACAGGCGGGCGCTCTCGGTTGCCTCGACGATGATCAAACGCACAATCTCGCCCAGGTATCGACCTGTAATCATGTACTCGAGCGGCTGGTAGTCGGGACGCAGATGGGCGCGGTTCAATATGTCATCCCACCGTGTCATAGGCAGCACACCTCCGCCAAACATACTCATCTCTGTGTTGATCAGAACATGCTTGGCGTGGTCGAACCAGCCCTCGGGACGGACTCCAAACTTCGACATTCCAATCTCGTGCACCGGGAAGTGAATCGCCATGTTGGTACCGGTACCCAAAATGAGAGACATGCGGGTCTTGGGATCGACGTAGGCACGCGAGAGTAGAGCCGCCGAGCTGTCGTTCAGGATAGCGGCAACCTCTACGTTCAAATTGCGCTTGCGGCATGACTGGATAAGGATACCACCCAATTCCTGGCCTACCGTGCCATTGGAGGCCTTGAATCCCTTACCCATAGGGAGCACCAATCCGCTGCTGTGCGAGGTCTGTTCAATAGGGAAAGACCAGGACAATCCCACCACCAGCGGTACGTCGCCACGCCCGTAGTCTGTTCCCACCTCTTGCAGGACAGTCTCAATCTGCCCTGCCATCCAGTCGAAGAACTGTGTCCCTTCCAGCATCTTGAGTTGTTCATCAATGTATACAGATGATACTTTCAAGATGCGCAGCTCCTCATCCCGGCCATTCAATTCAATCAAAGCTACGCGAAACGTCGATCCGCCCACGTCCAACGCCAGATATGTGCCCTTTTCCGAGCCAGCGGGAAGCGCGGTATCGTAGGATGGAAGCATGCAGCATGGGCTCGTTTGTAAACATTCTCGGATCTGTGCACGAATCTTCTCGGACATGGCGACCATGTTGTGTGTTGACAGCGGCGTTGAGCACGAGATCTCTACTTCTTCGGCGAAGTTGTCGAGGCTGCGGCGTTTCCAAGCGCCGACGAAAGTCTTTCGGCGGCGTCGCGAAAGGCCGCGGAAGAGGGAGGGGAATAGGATCATGCTTTCGAGCGCGTCGACCACGTTATGGAACAACTCTTGCAATCGGTGTAGCACCTTGACCAGTGGTGCTGACATAGTCGGGGAAGAAAGACGGAGGAGAGGCGGGGCCGCGAACCGGGAGTGAGGGATCGAAGTTCACTATATTGATGTATAGAGGACCATGAAGCAGATCAGATAGAAGAAGAAAGTCGTGAAGTTATAACGTTAAGAAGGTTGAGGGGGGGCAAGCCGATGTGACACTCCCACTGGAGTTGTGTCTTGAGTGGATCGGTGGGAGTGTGGACGCAATAATCCCCACCGGGAGAAAGTGGAAAGGAGTAGGAAGAAGAGAAGAGATGAGGGAAAATAAGGGTGTTGACCCAAAGCATGGATCAACATTGGCCCATTCTTGAGTTGACAGTGTCACCGCGAGTGCAACTGTTTGGGAAAAGGAAGCCCTTGCGGTGTCGCAATCCACTGGGTATGGTATTGTAACGGTAATTTACACGTTGTAGATAGACTGCTTTTAATCTGTGTGATTGTTCTTCTATTCGAGCTATATCAAAGGACGTATTCAAGAAAGCTATCTTCTACCATTTCTAGCTAGTCTGATATTAGTGTTATATCCTCATCTCGTATAGCAACCCGTAACTGTCGTCGGGGTCGGTGGAGTGAAGTGGAGTTACATTGTGTCTATATCATGTATTTTATAGGAGAACCAGAATAGTGTAATAGTATTAATAGATAAGTTATACTACTTCCTCTACGATTAATATGCGTAGATAGAATAAGTATTTCCAATCCTTGCTAATATGCCAAATAATAGGATAGAATACGAGCACAGGCATTCCCAATGTACCCATACATACTCGATGACCCCCTTGAGTGCAACGGTGGTAGTCGGCTCAACTGGGGGTGGGGGACGGTTACATGTGGAACTGAGTCCTCTACTTAACTCGCCTCTCTTCTTGCATTTTCCCCCTGGAAAACACATCTTTAGCTTATTCTAGCCCTTTTTTCCCTCTCAGCAATCTGAATCTGAAACATGCAATACCCTAATCTAGGTATTTTGTTCTGCATTGCAACCCTATCTCTCGTCGGATATATCCGCCAACAATCTTATACCTGTAGGCGTTATAGTGTTATCTGGTAGATGTAGCCAACTAGATTTTACCCCTGTCACCTGCCCGTTACAGCAGGTGACAGGGTCCTCCCTTTGAGCCTCATCAACCACGTAGCGTCGACTATGCTGTCTCCGGCCCGGGCGTGTCAACTACTATTGATCAGGATGATACCCTCCAGAGCTCAAAATAATAAAAATTCTGACTTTGCTGGCGACGTTTGAGTAAGCTGCCATGACATCACATTGGTGCAAGCATCACATCATACCTGTCGGGTAAAGCAAGGGTAAAAGGCAACCCGGTGATAGACAACCTCTATTACTCTTCGTGTCATTTGTAAGGTCTCAACAAGAGCGTGATTATGTCAGTCGAGGAGATACAGGACAAGAACGGCAACGATATCACTGAAGGTGACTTCGTCTACACCAAGTACAGAGGCGGGTCACATGAGGGCAAGGTAGGATTCCATAACGAATCTTTCGATTGTGCTAATGTCCTACGGCACAAATTGACCCGTAAGCAGGTCGAAATGATCGTCAAAGATCAAGCTACTGCCCAACATGAGGGTGTAGCCAGTTACCCCAAGGCAAGTCCCATCAGCGAGACAAGGCTTCCCACGTCCTTGCTAATCTGTGAACATTGTAGGTCATCTACACCGATCAACATGGTCATCGAGTCGCTCACAATCCGAGTACTCTAACAAAGCAAAACAAAAGCGCATCTGAATGACTAGGAATATGTGCTTCGCACAAAAAGAATAAGCTTGGCACAGTTGACGTTGTTGGGTTTCTTGAAAGTTAGGGCCCCTAGAACAACAATGAGCGCCCATGTCTTACTATCCATGGATGTCTATAATGCTTAGTGACTAGTATATACCGATTGTACATGACCATTTATTCTTGTCTTTATCAACAATCTCTTTATCCACATCTTTCATCTACAGAATTATCGCAGTCATGGATGGCTCCGCGATACCCTTTATGTCCCAAGACAATCTTGTCTACATTATCTCGCCATTCTTTATTTACCTTTCAGTTTCCACTGGAGACATCTGATTTTCATTGTTCTATTCATTTTTCTCTTGTTGTAAGATGCATATGTTTTCCCTGGTAGACCAAAATAAAGGTATATCAAAGATGTGTCCATCATTCCATCATCAATCTCACCCCACATTCAGCAGCAAATTGCAAGCCCCAAACTCGGAAATGCAGTACTTAATCAAGCATTTTGATAAAGTATTCACTCATTGGTCATGCCCGACGCTATTACTACCCAACCACCGGAGGAACACCCTCCACTATTGGAGTATGACAGGCTTCAAACGACAGGGGCCCTGAGGGCTTCATGGATAAGAGACCCCAGCCAAAACTGTCCAACTGCCCCCTCGCAGCTCACAATGCAAAACATGGAAGAAACGGGATGGGGAATCCGGCACCAAAAACGACACTTTCCACCCGATCAAATCTACGAAAAGACCATTGAGCTAGGGCTTTCCGGCGAGAAGCTCTACCGCAAGACCGTACTATGGAAGTCCGGAGTATCACGCGGACAGGAATGGGTGAATGACTACATGTTACAAACAGGGCCAGGCGTAATTTTCGCCATGGATAGCTTCCGGCCTGACTCCGCATATTGGGCGCAAATTGCGCAGGCCGTCTATCAGGATGAATACTCCATGGAGGGCTTGAAGTATGTCTTCCAGTGCAATATTATTAACCCTGAGACTATGCTATTTGTGCAGAAGAGCCTCTATGTCGCAGCGAACGGTCTTGGTTGGCTAGATGATAGACTTCATGTCTGGGAGGAGAACACCGCTGAGTTTCAAGCTCTGCTGGATACGAGGCTCGCCAAAGGTGTCGCGTATTTAGTTCTAGGAGCTTTCCCGCGAGGAACAGACGTATTGCGAGGATCGTGACTTGGGGAGGTCGTTATATACCCTACATACAGATGCGGTTTGATATTGAGAAGGTTTGATTTGGGCGATGAATTTGAGTATTGGTAGAAGCTTTGGCTTGTTGCAGTGGTTCTCTTTTTTTTTTGGCAGGGATGGCTCATACATAGACATTATCATTGCGGAGCGAAGTGAAGCGATTATAGTATTTTCTCATGTCCCTATACAAAAGCTAAAATTCCGTCGATTGTACCGGGGAAGACCGGCATTACAGACGTCTGAACTTATGTAGAGCTTTATTCTGTGGTCCAACGTCTCCGTTTGTGACGCAGTGTATCCATGTATGGCTCACTTTGAAAGATCTGCGGGGCCCCGGTTATGTCAGAAGCCAGCGCCCATGCAAGGGGTTTGTACAAAAAACAAGATGCTCTTGTGAGTATAACCCGGCAGTGGGTTTCGTAGCACACACTAACCAGAGGTTGACATTACTGAAGTCTGAATTAGACGGCGCCCAATATATCCGAGGCGTTGAGACCAGCCATGTGCGGAAGGCAAGCGCCGGACAGATAAGCGAAGCTTCCGTCTCGTAGGACTGATGGCGACATACTCGGCGTTTACCTGTGCGTCGGGGAGCGATGCCGAGATTGAAGAGTCAAGATATCATAGTACTGCCCAGACACCTTGAAAATTAAATTATTATGTAAGGAGCAGAAGATGTCGCGCCTTTCCTCTGCTCGTCCCTTCCTTGGCACAGGACAATCCGGGCGAGCAAAACAGGCGATAGAACACATAACACCACCTCTTAACCAGTAAGACTGGCACTGTCACACTAGCATCTACGGCATAGGAACGGATCAAGTACTCCTATATCACCCGACTGGAATTGTGCATGTTCTTCTCCGTTCCACGCCAAGACCTAGACATACTTGCAAACGCTGCGACCATGCGGGGCATCCGGCTCGATATTCAGCATGTGTGTCAGCAGGCCTGCCATCAGCCCTACAGCTGAAGGAACTGTTTGAAACTGAGGACTCGTTGCTTATTGCGGGCGCGGGAAGGGCTAGTTGACTTGCCTCACGGGTACGCGTCGTGGAGCGCTAACATAAGACGCAGAGAAAAAAATCATAGCATTTTCGTGGGGTTAAGGTAAATTTTATATCCCGTAGTAGACTGTAATTACTTAGACAGAAGCTCTGGATCGTCGAGTCGTGGCGGAATTAGGAGAAACCCCTGACTAGTCCATCCTTATCGGCTTCGGATAGAATGCCAAGACGTCCCCTGAATGATCTTCTGTCAATCAAATCGGCGATAATGGGCGGAGAAAATTCTGCTGCATGGTGCTTCAGGCAAAGTAGACCGACTCCGAAATGCAGGCCACGCCATCATACCAGTCTTCTAGCGAACGCAGACCAAAGGGATGGATATACAGATCCACGATGTCGGAAATAAAAATATACGAGAGGAGAAGAACTCCGCTGTGGGAACGACAACCGACGGCGTTGCAGATGTGATAGGACAACGGCACTTTTCTGCTCCACCCGACGGAAATGCCAAGACATTTCATTACGTTGCTCGGCGCGGCCCTCTTTGGCTTCTCTTTGGCTTCTCTCGGCGGTTGGTTTGGATCTTAAATTTAATTAAATGGCTTTTCTATTCTCTGAATCCTCTTAATTGCCTAGCGCTGTCGTTTCCCCCCCGCTCTTTACTCATGCCACTGACGACGACTGTCTATGTTGTGGTGTCTAGCTCTTATGTAGCTTCTTCGCTCCTTTATTCTCTTTTTTACTTTCTTTTATTATATTCAGGAAGATATAGAGATCTACTCATCCTAGCCATTCTTTAAAATCTAATCATGCTTTGGGCAGCTGCATTACTCCTGTTCTCGGGTAATGCCGTTGCAGAGCGTCATGACTCGGATTTGATGTCGTTTGTGACGGTAGGTTGACCTTTGATATTGTTGGAATCGTGTGGTTCTAATAGACAAAATCCAGCTTCCTGAGGTCCGAGCCTTAAAATGGGAGGTTGAATACCACGACCGCGAGCGTTTAGCCCCTGGTTACTGGTTCGTTGCTCCATATGGGAAAATCTCCCCAGATCAACCCACCTTGAAATATCAGCAATACCAGGTCGGACCTTATATTTACGACGACAGTGGCGTATGTCTTGTCCCCGAAGCCAAATCAACAATCACCAGCTGACTCCCTTCTGGCGTAACAGGTCCTTATCTGGGCCGGAGCACCCTTGTACGACAATCATAATGTCTTCGATTTTAAGCCGGTGTATAACATCGACAGCGACCCTCATCTGTCGTTCATCGTGGGATGGGAATTTGATGATTCCAAAAAGGGCCACGGCGCGATTCTAAACCATCATTACGAGGTGGAAAAAGAGGTCCAGGCTCTGAGTGATGTCCACGACTTCAACATGCACGAATTCAACATTATGGACGGTGGGAAGACTGCCCTGGCTTGCACATATCGTGTCCAGCTCATCAATTTGGCTGATTTCGGACGCCCAACGGAAGAGAGTTACGTCACAGTTGGTGGGTTCGTTGAGGTGGATATCGAAACCAGTAATGTACTGTTCCAGTGGGATTCATTTGACAAGATTGCTCTGCACGAGTCGAACATGTTCCATGCCTCAGATCGCCCGGCTGGATCACCTGGTTGGGATTACGTACATATCAATGCAGTCGACAAGAACAAGGCCGGTGACTACCTAATCTCATTGCGCTTCACAGATACCATTTACTTGATTTCTGGTCAGGATGGGAACATCGTGTGGCGTTTAGGCGGACACGAGAGCGACTTCGAGCAGGACTTCACCTTCTCCAAGCAGCATGATGTCAAGTTTGTCTCGTCGAACGGCACCCACCACGTTATTTCATTCCTAAACAATGCCTCCGACGAACGCGGCTCCGACGAGAGGGTCTCCTCTGTTTTGTTCATTGAGCTAGACATAAGCGTTGTCCCTATGACGGCCAAAGTGATTAAGCGAATCAATCGCCCCGATAGTGGCCTCACCCGACTTCGTGGTAGCGCTCGCCCCCTTCCTAACGGCAACGTCTTTATCGGGTGGAGCGAGAGCGGTTACTCGAGCGAGCATGCATCAAACGGCGACCTTCTAATGACCGCCAGGTTTGCATCAGACCGATACTCAACTTACCGCTCTTACAAGGGCGAGTTCACCGGTCGACCCACCGCGCCTCCCGATCTAGTCGCATCCGTCTACGGTACCCACGATGAGGATATGACGACCATCATTCACGTCAGCTGGAACGGCGCAACGGACGTCGTCCAGTGGAAATTCTACGCGCAGGCCTACGACCGCGGCCAGTCCGTGCTCATCGGCAGTATCAACAAAACCGACTTTGAGACCATGTTCATCGCCGATGGCTATATGGACTTTGTTTCCGCGGAGGCCATCGATGCCGAGGGCAATTTCATGCACACTTCTGAAATCACGCGCACTCAAACTCCACCCGACTGGAAAGCGGCCGGCTGGGTCGGTTCTGACTCTGGTCCTACTCATGATGACCCGTCACTCATCGTCGCTGCCAACGGGAACACGGATTCGACGTCTACCGCTGAGAGCACCGACAGCGAAGCGGCCGAATTGATCAACGACAGTACCTCTACCAGCTCCGATTATTCAAGCGCCCAATACGCCGATGCCAAGGAGGTCGCCAAGGCCGTCTACAAGGCCTACGAGGTTATCCGCGGAGTCGGCGGTCTCCTCATCTTCATCCTTTTAGCTGGCACGTTGGGTGGAACTGGATTCGCTCTCTGGCGGCATGTCCGCGCCGGCCATATCGGCCGCTACCAGCATGTTCCCTCTGAGGAGGGACTCCCCGTGGAAGAAATCCGTCTCACTTCCAACCCGCAGTCTTGAATATTTGACCCTTTTTTCGCTTTCAATCTTCATTGTTAGCATTACATCCGCAATTGCAATGTCTCGAATCACTAAGCGCGAGTGTGATCAAACCGAACTTGCAAATTTGCTCTCTCGGGGACGCGAAAGGAACAGAAAAAGAAAAGAAAAAAAAAAGAAGAGGTTAGCTGCGGCCATTTGGTATACACCATTCTGGTCACGATCATTTTATGCATATCATACCCCCATCTGGCGTTATTTTGATTGCGTTCTTTCTATACATCTACCATCAGGCTGCGCTTGAGTGACGTTTCTGCATATCTCTGGTTGTTTACATCCTGTTTTTACTTGGGGACCTCTGTACATTTTCCTTCTCATTCTATGTAATATCACAACCCGGGATTCATTTCGCTTGACGGAATGCATGTCTCTGTATATAATGTGAGCCTCAAATTTAGGGACATATCATCCTGATGTCCCGTTCTTTGCCCGATTCCCATGCTACAGTTACATAAGCGTCTACATTTGCGACTTTTTTCCTCGGGGCGAATGGGAAATGTAATGGTGGAGCACGCGATGGAAATAAGATTGGTTCGGTTCACACGGCGTTATACAATTCAATCAAAGAGAAGAATCGATAAATGAAACAATTAGCGCGGCATGAGGCTGACGACGGAAATATTCCTAAATCGGGAGGCCGCGTCACGATTTGCACTGGCGCGGATATAACGGATCTATGTGGCGTTAGGTTTAATGCGTAGATTTTTCTGCCTGAATAGATTAGATTAGATCTACAGGTCTAAATACTTTCTCCGCGAAGTAAAAGAGGGAATGAGATTTGGGAATCATTCTCGGGTGCGGACCATACTGGCTATATATCTTCGACGATCACTCTCGCTCTCTAAACAACCAATTGTTCAAGTGGAATGATTTTTATCTGATAGACAGGTTTCTTTGTTCTCTTCTGGAATTCATTAGTGTTTCTGTTCCATATGCTAGCTGTCAAACGCAAAGCATGAAACCCCAGGCCCTGTATATGAAGTATTGTACATTGAATATATGGAACACGAAGATCAAATTAAAACCTTACAATCTGACCCTTCGCAAACCCAAGCCGAGCCAAAATACCCGTTTGGAATCGCGAACCAACCAACGAATCCTCCATAACAGGAGGCCCACAAACAAAGACCTTGGCATCACTATCGGCCTTCACAACGCCGCGCAACAGCTCCTCGGTAATATATCCCGTCCTGAAACCATCACTCTGTCCCTCCGGGTGACTGACTGTGTAGACATAGTCAAAGCGACCCGGGAAGCGCGTCTTGAAGCTCTCCAGCTCGTCTCGTAGCAGCAGGTCCTGCTCGGTATTGACGCCGAAGACAAGGCTGATTTTAGTTTTGTCGGCTGGATTATTGAGAATACCCTGCACCAGCTGGTATATTGGTGTAATACCTGCTCCGCCTGCTATGAGGTAGATCTGCGGGCATTGGTTCGGTGTCCAGGTGTGGCCTTTGAGTGCCGCTGCGAATGTGAGGGTGTCTCCTGGTGTGAGGGAATGGATGTGGCTGCTCGCTTTGCCGTTTGGGTATTTTTTCACCATGAGCTCGATCTGTCCTTCTTGCTCTATGGTTATCTTTTGTTAGCCTATCGTTATGTCGCGCTTCGGTTTATTGCTCATACTTAGATCGCTGATGGGTGTGTATGGGCGTAGTACGGGGAACCAGCGTCCTTCGGGACGGGAGATGGTGAGGAGTGCCGCTGTAGTATGTTAGGATCTAAGCTGTAATATAATGTTGATCCTAATTCGGGTCCATACAAGTTAATGCCAATCCGCTTGTGGCCTTCTGGTCTGGAAACTCGAAGACGAGCCGTTTGGTGTTGTGGTTTACATCTTTCGTGCTTTGCAAGCGCAAGGTGGTAAATCCAAATCCTGAAAAGACTGTAGGAGGTTCGTTTGACTCTGCATTGGCAGTTGATATAAGACGCGATTGGGCACAGTAAGCTCCAACACCTAGTAAAGTGACAGCCGAGGCTGATTTTGCTGTTATGGACCGAGGGAAACGAGATTTGAACATAGTGAAAACTAAACCTCTGTATCTTTCATTGCATTAGGCCTACATCAATTGGATTAATATAACACTCTCCAAGTGAGGTGGTTTTGCTTCTCACCTGAGCCCAAAACCCGAGGCCCGTCCAAAACCCGCAAAACCCGTAATGAGTCCCGACCACTGACATGACAATCTATGATTCTATAGACAGCACACCGAGAGCCTCATATGATCTACAATTGAATATTCCGTGCTCTTATATAGTTCAGCCTTTTCCGGAACCCGATGGAAAGTTGGGGCTACATCTTTAACCCAGGTGATGGAACGCCCCCATATAAATCAATTCGCAGTACTCCGTAACTTCGCCACGTATTAGAAATTTGGTCAATTTGTTTGGAAAATATTTAAAGGACTTCATAATCTTGAGTAGAGTCAACGAAAAAGTCTCAACGCCAGCGCTGAGCAAAATGGGGCATCATTATATCTGGCGGGCTAACGACGCATGCAAAAAACCGAAAAAGAGAAAAACAATAAATAAAACCAGGCCATGATCTTGTCTCATCTCTCATATCCTCATTTCTTCTGAGGAACGGCTTGAGCCTGTTGTACAAAGCTCGCCTTGCCTGTCACTTCGTTGTAAATATTGTAGCCATAGTCGGCAGCATTGGGCGGGGTATATACTAGAAAGCTCGTCAATTTCTGGTTCTCATTTTGATCTCATATTCAGCACTTACAGTGAAGAGAGACAGCAACTTGGTCAGTACTCGGGTTATGAACGCGATGTAGCCCGATATCATCCGAGATATAAGCAACGTCATTCATAGTATGCCTCGTATCAGACTTAATTTCCAACGGCCCACAAGCATCAGAGTCCTGATCGGGGACGGTGTAGATAGTCTCTTGTAGCGTCCCAGCTAGAATCTTCATGATGCAGTGTGCATTGGCGTGGTCGTGGACGGGAGAGCCTTTCCCGGGGTTCCATACAAGGAGGAGCTGGGAGGGGTTAGTCTCTCATTCTTTCTCGTTGACAGGATGTATATAGGATTGGAATACAACTCACAATATTTGCTTTCTGATTTATGTCTTCAATGGCATTGCGGGTGTAATTCTTGCTGGTATCGTTGTAGAAAAAGCGGGCCCAGTCGTTCGGATCAGAGACATACTTCTGCGCCAGCGAGATCAGGTATTCATTGTCCACATCTGCCGATGAAATGCCGCCGCTCTCGCCTAGGTAGATCTTGATGTCTTGTATGAGATCATCGAGGCTGTATTGAGGTTTGTAGTACTTGTTGCCTAGTGATGAGCTGGTGCCAAGCGGGAGTACGGGAATGACAGCGGACATGGCGGATGTTATGATGTTGTAAGAGGATAGATATTCTTGGAAGCTAATGAGAAATTATGAAGAGGATTCACGGATCAGTTAGTTATATGAATGAATTCATATCTGTTTCCCCTGGCTTCCCCGTGCGATCGGGACTCAATCGGCGATTGATCCAATGTCTCGCATTCCAGCATCCCAGACCGATTACAGTCTCGCCTGATAGTCCCAAAGGGCTGAACATGTGCTTTCAGATTAGTAGTCTCTGTTGACAAAAAAGGAGGTGTTGGGAATGATAGAATCTGTAAAACCCGGCTCTACTCACATTGCCCTACAAGAATCAAACGGAAATTGAAAAAATCTAGATATTTTTCAGACCAAATTTCTAGTTTTTGATCAAATTCCTCTAATATCTCACAAGGTTCCAAGTTCCATTCTAAAAGACCGTTGATGGGAGAAACTAAACACATATAACGCCATAACGAGAACATCCAACGCAATAGCTGCGGTTCAACCACCCAGTACTCTCGTGTGATTTATGATGTAAGAGTCGTAGTCCGACAGATATACATCAACGTATCGGCGAACAAGTTAAGCATGCAGTAGATCCCTATGTCATTAACTGCGTGAATATGAATACGCAGATGGTTATCGCGGTTATCACCGGACTCCATCACGAGAGACCCGATAGAGGAATAGTCGGTGAGTATTCTAGCCTTATCTCCCGACGTATCATTGTGTGAGTGAAAGCGCATGAGATTATACACCGTACAATCGGACTTTGGACTGTAAAACGAACACGAACTAGTCGTCGCACATGATGGGTGCTATGCGTGTCTCCCGACTGGAACACCGGGTGGAGGTCAGCGAACCAATCAAATATCGGCGATCTGCGGCACCGTCGGCGACTCAAAGAAAAAGCCCAATCGGCGTTTGACATGTCTACGAAATTGTCTAGGGATTCATGTTTGAACCCCTATCATATTACGTGTCCTTGGCATTTACTTAGTTGAGGTCCGAGATCTAATGCGCAGCTTTCTACATGACGAGGCCAGCTGACGTTCACCCCAGAATCCGTTAGGTAAAAATGACATCGGCCGTAATAAGTTCTTTATTAGCTTTTTACAAATATATTGAATTACCACACTGGCTCCCGGGTGTAACCGATCTAATTAATATCAAAGTCAGGGATAGCGCTGAAAAATGAAGTATTGTAACAAGTTGGATCGATGAATCCCAGGGAAAACTCCGGCGGCATGAAATCATGTCCGTCTGGCATAACCGGAGCAGGATTGGCACTAGAACTAGGTCTTTCTTGGTCACTAGGCGTTGTGGCTGCCGGGGTCAATCGATGGAGTGGTTCTGAATTCCATTTTCCCATTGAATCCGATAAGATTTCCGCTGCAGAAGATCGAAGAGCATGGTATAGGGACTCGGCCAGTTTCCATGTCCGCTGGGTGCTCTTGAGACAGCCTAGAATGAGTGTGACACGGTTGCAGTGATGCTCAAAACACTCCTCGGAATGACTAGTGGACGTGGCGAGCTGGATAAGTCCACATAGGGTCAAGGCGGGGATGCTGAAGGGGGTATGCTTTGAGACGTTTGGACAAACAGATATGGAATCAGAAATCCGCCTCGAGGCCTCTGTTGCTTTGATACTATGGACTAGACGGGTAAATGTTGATGAGAGCTGGCCAGTCAGGCCAGGCCAAAAGCGATCATCTGGTTGGGAGTGGGACAATACAGATGGAAGGTCGCTTCGGGGTAAGTGTAGGAGCATGGCGGCGTAGGCTATTGTCAAATGCGCTTGAAACATCATTTCGTCAACGTTGCCGTATGAATCAACAATGTCGAGCTTCTTAGGCGGTAGGTGGTTGATCCAGCTCACTAGTGCATTTTCGACAGCTTGGAGATGATCGCGGTGACAGTCCCGTAATCGGTTCAGGACAAGTACCCGACATAGTATTGTCGTGGCCTCGATACGGTAGCTGAAGGATGAAAAGACAGTATCTTCTGCCGCGAGGATCCTCCGTTTGAAATCAATGATCATACGTGGTTTTGGTATATCACCCGCGCAATTATATGTTGACTCTTCGCAGGGCAAGGCCACCTCCGGTGACACGGTGCTACATCGAAATGTCGTGGTTTTGAGTGGGACCGCCATGAAGATATCGGTGACGTATAGTTCCCACCATGTTCGTCTCATGCTTTCGGCCTCAAGAGATCTTTCGGGGTTTGTGGATGAAGCGAACGACCAACGGTTCATGCCAAGCTCCAAGGCAATATCAATGCTATGGGAGAGAGCATCTTGTGCCTCCGTCCATTCATCGCGGGCGTACAGGGCAATAGAATATAGTAGCCAAGCCTGGACCATGGAAGCCGATCGATCAGGGTTTGTCTTCAACTCAGCAACGACTTGTTCCTTGTATGGCTGACTCGGAATAGACGTAATATAGTGAGAGCCCACGAAATGCACAGTTAACTGTAAGAAGTGAGGGTAATTGTGGTCGTGATACAAGGAGCTGGGCACCAAGATTGGATGGGCGACATGGAAATTTTCATAGTACAACCGAGGCAGGCGGTCGTCATGGAGCGACAATTTTCTTACTGACCCCACAGTTTGCTGAACAGGAGCATTTTCTGAAAGCATCACTGGCCAAGAGACCGGCTCAGTGGGAATATCGAGTGCTGCCTGCCTGCCTGCTTGCGCTGAGGGATTCTCTGGTGTCTGTGCAGGGTGTGCAGGGGCTATTGGCAGAACAGGAACTGTAGATTGGTATCGAGTCTATGATTTATTTAGTAGAAAGAACTATTAAATAGAATAAAGAGGACTGACATTAACATGGGTTTGCGGGTGGCGTTGGTATGGACTCTCAAGTCGTGATTTCCTGCGTCCGCCCCGTCGCGAGGGTAGATATTGACAGAGTAATCCATTTTGAACACACCGCGAACATGACGGTTTACTGGCATCACATTTGAGATGCTGCTTTCTGCATTCAGTGCAGGCCAGTGAGGCTAGACCACTTGTTTTTGTTGATCGTGTTGGAGTCATGTCTAGAAATGGTAGAATGAAGGGTTGACGTTTCAATCCCCGGGGCTATCGGCGTTTGGCGGGCGGTCGGCCGAGGCATTCCGACTAGACTGTGTACCTCGCATGAGAATTGGTTGAAATCCCTAAGATTATATAGATATTTGATCATTTCATATCAAAATACCTTTACACAAGAACAAAGGGATATTTGCGAACAGGTTTATTGCGTGCCATTTGGGCTGTGACTTTTAGAAGGATCACGTGCCAGTAGCACTTGCCTCCTCCGAGACGTGCTACTACCGCGTTGATCAAGATATATACCAGACATGAAGGATATGGCATTCAAATAAAGGCCGTTACCTGCAATCTAAATAGCCCAATCTTTATGATTTCTGAGAACTCTTCGATTTGCTCTTGATCAAGCCAACCAAAAGTTCGTTCCGACTTTCTTCAACCTCTTTCAAGTCGACGTGCGATATCCACTCATTCACTCTCTCTTTAAGAACGTCGACATCTTGAGAATCGAGGTCAAATTTATGCTCGTGCATGTCAGCCAACCATGTTTTCAACGCCGGCCCTAGGTGGTCCATGAAATGATTGAAGTCGCCACCTCCCCCAAGAGTGTTGGTCATGATAGGTCCAGACAAAGCCCAACGAAGGCCAAGACTAGATGTCACGGTTTTGTCTAATAACCAAGTCAGAACACGTCACAGACATTCTATCAAACGGTTAATACTAACCAAGGTCTTCAGCTGAGACGATTCCTCTCGAGATGAGGCTATAGGCTTCAGCACAAATAGCAGCTTGAAGTCGGTTCGCGATAAATCCAGGGGTCTCTTTCTTGACGAGCACCGGGTCTTTGCCTAGGCTTCCGTAGAACTGAAGCGCAGCCTTCACGTACACATCACCCGTTCCTGGGTGGGGAACTACCTCTACCAGGGGCACTAAGTGTGGAGGGTTGAAGGGATGGCCGATCAGAATACGGGCTGGGTTTTTCTTGCATTCAGTGACAAATTCCGACGAAGGGATGCCGGAGGAGGACGATGCGATGATGACGTTCTCGGGGGTCTTTGCGTCCAAATGAGCCAAAAGACGGCGTTTAAAGTCTAGCCTCTCCGGTCCATTCTTATGTTGAAAGATCGATCAGTACCAACCATGAAGAAATCTCTTTTTGCAATGGCCAACTCACTTCTTGTATTAGGTCTAAAACACCAAGATGAGGGTCGATTTTCTCGACAAATTTGAAGTTGTTCAAGTAATCGTCTTGTGTCACCTTGACATCGGGTATGGTTGACCAATGCTTTATCAAATAATCATGGAGTTTGCCCTCAGCTCCTGGTGCCGGGTCCGTCACAATGACCTTCAAGCCCTTGGCCAGGAACAGTGCTGTCCAACTGGAGCCGATCACACCAGTTCCGATCACACCGACAGTTTTAATGAGAGGAAGAGCCATGCTTTTTGACTTGCGAAGCGTTTATTTCGACCCCTTCGTTTGAAGTGAGATTCTATAACATTGAATATGCGTACACTAAGGCTAATAAATAGCCTATGAGCCCCCCCAAGGGACAGAGACGGAGCAAGTTACTCAAGAGGAACCGGAGTCGGCATACCGAATCGGGAAGAAATGCTTCCCGGAAACGCTTCCGCGTTTTCAAAGTCGGCCAATATTCTGCGCGGTGCCGGGTTCCGAGGATCCGGGGTGGTTCTACTCTGAATGACGACCCTTCTTCAGCAAACCCCCATCCATTCTTCAGGGAAAACTTCGACATTTGCCTCTCACGATTTTATCTTTGCAATCTAGCTGTCACTTTGGGCTGCTCATGTTCAAGATTAGTAATCTAACAAAGATATTAAAAGTTCAAAAGTTCCATCTCATCTATTTTAAGGCCGACGGAGCTCAATGATCTACTGGGTCGAACGACGCCCCTCGGGAAATTCATTGACTATTATGGGGTATGACGGACATACATAATCCGAGCTATTGACTTTGAGCATAAGGGAATTGCACAACTTAGAGCGATCGCAATGCCGTGTTCAATGGCTTCCGGTGCCATTTCTGGCCTTCCGACCTTGGGAGCTTCCGAGCTTCGGAGATCATATCTATCTAATTGTTGTCTGTGACGTGCAAGGGGATATAAATACTTTGCAACCCTAGAGATGTGATGTGAAGCTGCACAACCCGATTACTTTGTTCTCCTCTAATCTGAATCTCCAACATTCCACCGAATTCACAATGCCTCATCCACACAAAACCACACCGAGCACCGATATCTACGGTCCCGGGACTTTCATGGATACGGATTTCACTCCAGTTCCCCAGGATACTGCTCGAATTTTTGAGTATATTGCAAAGAACACTCCTGGCTTCACTCAAGACAAAGAGCTTTGGGATACAGTCAATTTTAAGGGTAGCGAGCTACCGATCATTCCTGGTCCAATCAAGGCCCCTCTCATTGCAGCTGCCCTACATGCCATGTGTGGAGTTATAGCCCACGAAATTGTCGAAGATCGTGACGGCACATCGGCGCGTACCCAGCAGGTCACCGTCAACACCGATCATGCTGCTATCTGGTTGGGAAATATTCTTGCGGCTTCCGTCGAAGGGGAAGACGCGCCTGAACTGTTGAGGTCGCGTAAGCTGTCAGCTCTTTTCCCGCAGGATTTCGAGCATGGCTGTATGTCTACACCGATAAAACAACGAACCACTGCCATCTACAAGACAAAGACGCCGGGGGTTTCTTATCAACTTCACGGATCCCTTGATCCCGTCCCAGTCCTGCTATCCATGGGAATGGATCCTAATTATCCTTCCAAGACGTTCGATGAAGCTTATGACTACATCAGCCGGCATGTCGAGCAATGGACCGCAGACGAGTTGGAAATGCACAACGTCAAGAACGGTTTTTGCGGCAGCATCTGCTTTACACCCCAAGGGTGGTTAGACACGCTGATGGGAAAGACCCTTGCGAATCACCCACTAGTCGGCTACTCTCGACAGTCGCATGCAATTCCGACTCCTCCAACTCTCTTGCCAAATATCTTGGACGATAAGCGGCCCCTAGCAGGTATCAAAGTGATTGAGCTGGTTCGCATCATTGCCGGTCCTGTCATTGGCTCCACTCTCGCTGCTTTCGGTGCCGATGTCATTCGCGTGAACTGCAGCCGCTTGGTCGACCTTAACGTATGTCGTGAATTTCTGGCTTTCAAACTCCTTTATACTGACTGATAATGTGAAGGCTTTACAACTTACCCTGAACACAGGGAAACGCACTATCGATATTGATCTGACCAAGGACGAAGATAAGTCACGACTGCGGGAACTCATTGAGGGTGCCGATGTTTTCGTTCAAGGCTTCCGCCCCAATGCAATCGCAAGAAAGGGCTTCGGCGTCAACGATCTCCTCGAGATGGCGGGAAACCGTGGTAAGGGGATAGTGTACGTCGAGGAGAACTGTTACGGCCCCGACGGGCCTTACCATGAAAGACCTGGCTGGCAGCAGATTGGGGATGCAGCCTCGGGATCGTCCTACGTGATGGGCCGGTCTTTGGGCTATAAGGATGGTATGGGCATTCTTCCACCGCTTCCAATCTCTGATATGACCACTGGTCTTGTGGGTGCTGTGGGGGCTCTTATGGCTCTCCGGGATCGGGCTCGAAATGGTGGCTCATATCGTGTCACAAGCTCTTTGGTGAAGGCAGATGCGATTTCACTGGAGCCCGAGATTGGTCTTTACTCACCGGAGGTTGTTGAACGGAGCAATCAGTTGTTCAAATGGGATCCCATCAGCCCTTCCTATTTTGTGGCGGAGATCCTTCTCATCGTCATGGATGGATGGAAGAGGGTGTTCCCTCAATACTTTGAAGAATCTGGAAATGAATCGCTCATGACCAGTTTCCAAGACGGGCCATTTGGCCACATGACCACCCTGAAGCCTGTGGTCCAGTTGAGCAATTCGAGCATGACACCGCGATGGTTGACACCCGCGGTTCCCTACTGTTATCATCCTCAAAATATACAATGGTTGTAACTTGCTCCTCGGAGGGGTCTACCATGTGATTCTCATAGTGGAGGCAAATTACTACTACAGATTGGCGATTGAGTGCGGGTTCATCTGCCAATACTTGAGGATGATTTTGTGATCTTCAGCAGGCTTGAAGATAGCAATACATAGTATTCCAGTCAATTGGCTGTGAATGTGAAATAGGCCAATACTTTTCGGATTTCATGTCTAGTTTCACCAGATATCTTCTCCCATGTATTTTCAATTCTATCACTACAATTCGAAAAATATTCCTGTTATGTCCAAGCGTATATAGAGACAAAGGAACTCGCAACACTAAAAAACAGATTCTCATACAGGGATACTCGAATCACGCCGGGATCTGCTACTAAGCGGGTAGACTTGAGTCCATATGCTAGAATATGCCAGATCAGTAAAGATCTTGAAGCTGCTATGACTATGACCTGATGGTCATAAATATACTTAATTTTTGGTATATCTATTTGAACATCATGTCATATATGCAAGAGAATCTTCAGAAAACTAAAAATTAAATATAAAAATTAATTGTACAATGAGCATTTACTGCTGGACTGGTATCTTTCAGTAACCCTTCTGGGTGAAAAGAAAGGTCTGATGTTCTGGATTAGTCGAGGCTATGCTTGCATTCTCCATCTTTCAGCTGGACTGGTTTCCTCGTCCAACTGTGCAAAAAAGAACGGCCAGTCGTTCCAATCAAACGAATAATTCTCAAGCCAGGCCAAGTTTCCTATATTACTTTGAGGTTCTTGTCCTTCCATGGTTGCGCCCTGAATCATTGTGTTGTCGTAGTCGATTTCGTCTTGTGAACCTTCTCCGGCGGCGTAGTCTGTTCCAGAGCCGCGCATATCAATATGTTCTTGGATCAATCTGAGAACGGAGCTGCATCTCGAAGCCAATGTATCATACTTTTCATAATCCTTGAGGATCTTACAAGCCTGTTGCAAAAGGTCCTTCAAACGAGCGAGGGAAAAGTGTTCCACTATCTGTGGGGACATTTGAGCTGCAAGCAGAATAGTTACCGCCATGTATATATCTTATAGTCGTTAGCAGCTGACACCGTTATGCCTCATTCACATGAGTAACTCACATGAGACCGTGTACCAGTTCGAAGGTAGTATATACGCTTGCGTCTGCTCTGGTAAATTTCTGATGATGAAATTTATCATTTCCTCAGCAGCTTTAACACACTGGATTTGGCACCGAAAGACCACATATCCAATGGTTTGATCTTCCGAGTATAAATTGACACCAGAAGCATTGTCTGCCTTTCGAGGGCGCATCTGTGAAAGGAACGGCCTAAAAAGGAGGAGCCGGACAGAAAGATATCTTTCAAAAAAGATTAGTCGGCAATTCACATTTTCATGTATCAGGATACAAACCGGGCGCGTAAAATGTTTGCTTGACGTTTCATGTGCTTTGTCGGCGTCGGATCTTCAAGGTCCGATGGCATTCGAAAATAAGAGTGAAGGTTTTCGGTCCAATTGCACAGCTCTGACTCGATTCTAAACAGGCTCGTGAATTTATCGAAGGATAATGGTGAGCTCAAGTTCAAACCAGTGAGATTTCTGCTTAGATCAGGGTCGGCTTTGGAATCACTGGAGTTATAGAATGTTTCTAACACGTCTCCTATGATATGATGTAGTCGACAGAATGATATGTAAAAGTTCATATTCGAAGGTAGAGCTGAATTCCCGGTGCCACTGGCGAACTCCATTGAGTGCAGCACCAAAGTATCCATTCCTTGTTTTGCAACAGCTTGGGGAACTTTGAGCGCGCAGCCAAAAGTCATGGAAGCAATCCTAGATAGAGTTAGTTTGCTCATTGAAAATATCGACTCTTCATATTATACCTGTCCATGATAACACATCCATTCCAAACCTGACGGGCAAGGTCCCGTTCGCGTCGGTCATTGATTGATTCGACTGTGGCAGGTAAATGCAAGCCCAGATCCTGTGCGATATGTATCGCCGTGCCAATACTTCGGAATGATTTCTGGGGCTTTTTGTCATGTTGGAAATACACCGCTGTAAGCAAAAGGATTTGAATAATTTCAAAATTGTAAAGTTCCATCAGCTCATAGGACATCAATCCTTGGGCTCTCTGAAAAAAAGCAACCGATGATTGATACCGTGAGAGAGGTGTTTCGGCCTGGGAAACTACACAAGACATGGCAAACATGATATTGAGAATGCAGTGCAAAGCCCTCTCGTTCATAGAGATTTCTCCCTCCTTGATCCACAGAGTCTCATATGCGTTCTGGATAGACGATTTGTCGAGCCAGGGGTAGATATTATCGACATAATCCCAATATAGACTCAGTAAGTTGTCAGCCACCTTCCTTGTGGGAAGAACAAACTGCGTATCAGAGAGTTCTCTGCTGGCTTCCTTTTTTTGCAACTTCGGCAAATTTTCGAGCGGTTTGGGCGAAAGTCGACTTTTTTCTTTCCGGTTGTTCTCAGACCCTCTTTTCGGGCGTGTCGCATTTCCAACCTCATGCAAGATATGTGCCCCACTAGAGGCACCAAAAAGACTGCCGTTAGATACGATTCCGCTGTACAAGCTAGCCTCGTCGTTATCTTCACTTTGCGAGCAGCTGTTTCGACATTCGCTCCTGTATCTTGCCTGCTCGGTATTAGAGAAGGCGCTGTCGACCGTAGCCTTCTCTCGGGCAGTATCTGGACTGTATGTTGCTCAACGGGTAAGCTGATCTGTAGGTAATGGACTGCGACAAGTAGGTCACATGATATGCTTGGCTGCTATATATTTTGAAGATGATTCTATTCCAAGTACTTACGGCATACTTGATGAGGGGGAGACTCGATCAGCCTCCCGGTATATACATGCTTGCGAACTTTGTTTCCTTTTTGAGCAAGGCCCACATACTAACACAACAAATATGAGCACAGTATCGATCGCACCCTGTAGTTCGTTTGATCCGCTTACCTGGTCTAGCACCATCGCATTTTGTTTTCTTGGCTTTACAAACGTTACATGCGATGCTGATCTTGCAACGTTTCGGTTTTGGTTCTTTCGACTGTTCCTGTGAGGAAGAGTTTTCCATATGAAACGAGAACATCATTCTGAGACCAACGTATTCGAAGGCAGAACCTTGGACGTGTTGGATTGGCATTGTCTCGCCGTTATTTCTCGGGCCGGAACCTCGGCATATCCGATTATGTCATCATTTGTCCCGAGTTGCGAGACACAGGCCTGTGCTGTCCAGGTTTGGCCTCAAATATGTTCTCATGACCTGGGGTGCTCTCGTAAAGCGCCGATCAGGAAAGTCGCGACCGCGCCATAAAATCCGGTATATATAGCTCCAACGTAAGATTAGTAATGGACTCCATCACCAAGACGTCAGGTTTCAACTGTCAGAATATAGAGCCCCTCTCAAAGCTTATTTCGAACCGCAATACGAGCTATTTTCGGCACAGTGGCTTAGAAATGACTGTATATGTAGGCTTAATTGCAGATCGTCGGCAAATTCCGCACAAGTGTCTCAAATATAAGCTGACACCTGCAATATAAAAGCAGATGGATGGTCTTTTCTTTTGCAACACCCTTCACAGTCAATTCCATTCACAGTTGTCTTTACCGTTGATCCGGCAATCTAACCATCATGGCTCTCTCCGCATGTAATGCCGTGTCAAACCCTTCTTTCGAAACCGGCATCCTGGCTCCATGGCATCCATCCGCCGTGAATGTGGCCAAAGTCAGCAATGGGACAACCGCATACAGTGGTGATTATTACCTGTACGAATCTCCCTCTCTGCCCCTAGTATAGCTAAACTACAATATCAGATACTAACGAAGTGGTGTGCAGTAACCTCCAAACCGCAGTAGGAAACCGCGGCAACACCATCTCCCAGGGCTTGAGACACCTCAAGCCTCACACGGAATACAAATTCAGTCTCCAGGCTCAGGTTCCATCACCTTCCGGCTCAGAGTACTGCTCGGTCTATGTGTACCTGGGCCGGAATGCAACTGTCGGTGGCATCGCCTCGGCGCAGCTGTTCAATTTTGGGGAGTGGACGGAGGTCACAGGGAGCTATGTGCCAAAGAGGGAGAATGAGATTTTGACCATTAGCGCTGCTTGTGATTCGGAGGATTCTTCTGTTACGGGTAATGTTTTGCTTGATGACATTACCTTCATCGGGAATGATTGTGCGTATGGTTTGGCTTAGGAATATGCAGAGGAAGTTTTTGTTGTACATTATGGTGCATATACGTAGTAAGAATTTCTGATTTCAAATAAGAATTCCTACATTATATATTCTAAATCAAGAACTTTCACGGCCATCCAATCACCTCGATCGCTCACAAACACTGTGAAGAGAATGGGAATCGAATATAAATCGTGTATGCTGAGACTATCGACATAGATCCTCCAGCAATTCCAACATGCGTTGCTGCAACTTCACAAGCTCAGACTTGGCAATTGGCGGTGAACTGGTTCCAGTTGACTCGGTCTGGCTCCCTGGCTGTGAGCCATCTGTGTTGGATGGGCCATCTTGAACTAGCTCCTTCCGAAGTGTAAAGAATGGAATGCCCAGACCGCGCAATTCGGCCATGATAGCATCTGCCATTTGCACGGCTGCCCTATGAACCTTTGTATCGTAGGTTGCAATCTCTGCGGCAAATTCCTTTTCAGTCTAATGACAATCAGTCAGAGCGAATAATTAACAGAGACACTGACAACATACCGAGCCATCATCCTCTTTTACAGGGGCACCGATCGACCTCCTTGTTTGGCGTTAGTGATCCGTCGACAGTAAAATACTGCAGTGCAATAGCATAGTGATAGACTCACAGGACTGCATCTAGCTCTCTCTGTTTCTCAGGGCGGCGTTTCTGCTGCTTCAATAATGCCTCGCGGGCGTTGAACCATTGTTGTTCATGATGGTGTTGACTTCGGATCACTCCGCGGATGCGCGCTTGAGTCTCTTCGTTTTGGCCTACGGTGCGCATCACATATTTGAGTGCTGCGGGCCAAGTTGTGATAGTCGAGGAGTCAGGGTCAGATGCAGAAGTAGAAGTAGGAGTGGTGGATGGTCTCGTTGTCCTTGGCTGCAGCGCTCCTGGATCCTCTGAGGGCTTGGATTGAGACGATCTGATTTTTGGCGGATGAATAGGTGTGGGTATATGCTGATTAGAGGAACCCTGACCCTGAGAAGCTAGACTAGACAAGGTGCTGAGGACTGAGTTGAGGTCCGAGGCGTTGTAGGAGCCGTCTCCCATATTAAAATAGTAGAGCCTGTCGATAAGATGTATAGTTACTCCAAAAGTTTCCAATCAATATATCGACCCTGGGTTTCGATTGATAAATAAAGATTGAGGACGGTGAGTGAAGATCGATGTAGATGTCAAAGTGTTCCAAGGACGGTCGACGTAGGATACATATGCAGAGCAAGGACGGAGAAGGTGCGTTTAGAAAGACAAGTCAATTTTGGCATAAAGAATGAGTAGTATAATTTATTGATCACATACAATTACAAATCCCCTCAAAATGAGAGGACGGAAAGGAATGAATGATGAAAGTGATCAGTTGAAGCTGTTTTGAATGTCTTGGCGCATGTCCCGTGCTGAAAATTTACCTTCAACCTGCAAATCCCCGGTTTATCAACTGCCTCCAGATCCATCACCCCACCACGGCCCTCCAATTGCCCCCGTCCAATTTCCAGTAATATCAACTTGATTTTCAATCCCTATCTTAAGGTCTCCCCCCGAAACCGGGAACTCCCAACATGTCCCGATCCGCCGCAGACGCAACGCGGTTCACGGCCACCGGGCCCTACGCCAACTCCAAGACTGGCGGCGCGTACCAGGCCTCAGACTTTGGGAAGAAGAAGTCTAGCACGAAGCCATCACCAAAGCAACTTGGCCCGAATGGCCAACCGGAGACACCCAAGGAGAAGGTGGAACGACTGCGAGCACAGGCACGGGCTGCTCGGAAGACACAGGCAGCTGGAAGCAGTGCGGACCGATGGATTGAGTCTGGGCGGAAGTTTGCCAATAAAGCACACAAGGGAATGGTTTACACGTTGATTGCCGCGTCCGGTACGTTTCCTGCCCTGTGGAATATGATGAGCAAAACACCAGCGGCACAACATACGATCCTCCGAAGTCCGAGTCAGCAACGACAAGCAACGGACCCCCCAGTTGGCCCCTACTGGACTTATACTAATCCTTTTGTGTTATACTAGGTGTCTGCGGTGTTCTTACAGTCTACTCAATGATCTCGCTTACGCTCTATAACCGCCGCCAACGCACGCTTTGGATCGAAAAGGAACTCAAGACCCTCAAGGATGCCGAGCTCGCCTGCGCCAACGGTACCGCAACCATCGAGCAGCAGGAGCTCGTGAAGAAGGAGAGGATCGGTGAAATTATGAAGCAGAAGCGCGAGGAGGAGAAGGCGCAGAAGCCCTGGGCCAAGGCAAAGCGATTCCTCTTCGAGAAGCTGAACATGGAAGACACCGGTGCCAATCCTGCACCAACATCCGCGTCCGGCTTGGCTATCGAGGGTGCCGACAAGAGCCAGGGTAGTGTTATGGAGGCCGTGCAGGCCAAGCAAGCTCTCGATAGTGCTGCGGCGAAGACTGGCGCTCCTGTGCCCGGTCAGTTGGATGTGCTGGCTGAGAACGTGGGACAGGCCGCGAAGAACAAGACATCGAGCTGGACTAGCTGGTTGACGGGGCGATAGATGGGGGCAACCTTTGGTCCTCCAAGCAAACAAAAAGAAAGAAGGACGGACTGGATGGGTTGGCATAATGCCATAACCTGTCCTCGGATGCAATGCTGATCTGAATTTATCATCTACCAGCAGACATAATCTGGACCCATCTCTCTCCCTCCGCCGATCTCCACTTCTCGCCATCTGCGATACCTTTTCTCTTGCATGGCAAGCCGCGGTTTTTTTTTTTCATCGTGGCCTGCTTCCATTCTTCCAGGGGGTTTACGGCGTTTTCTTCCATTCTCTTTCTGGAATGTGTTCCTATTCAGTATGGTCTTTCCTGACACTTCGAAGGGAGTGAACGGCCGGGCTTCCATGTATATCGTGTACAGTACATAGATCTGCTTATATCTGCTCTCAGTTCCATTCCATCCTCAAGTCCCACCTAAGTACTAGTACCTACGCCCCCACGAGGATACAGGCGCCCCCACGACCCGCTGGTGACTCACACCTGAGCAATGATTTCGACCGAAATACGGCCTTCTAGCATAAGTTTTGCGCACTAATCCCTAAATAGGGAGGGACCCATCCTCAACACCGGAGAAGCGCTTAGCCGCGGGTTAACAAGTGGAGCAGAAAAAATCAAAGATTCTTTAAAGTACGGAGTAGTACACCCCGGAAAAAATATATAAAGCAGATTCAGCCCTTGATCACATTCCTTAACTTTTTGGCCATTCATACTATGAAATCCTCAACAGTGCCAGCGACCCGCAAACCCCGAAAAATGTTCCTTTTGACACCAGTTACACATTCACACATGAATTCCAAGGGGGTTTCCTAAGGAACAAGCAGGAAAAAAAATGGTACAAAGGAAACCGCTGAAAACCCGAGAAAAAGAAACAACAGGCACCGAAACGAGGTATCTATGCCAGACCCGTTCTCCCTCCTCTCCACGGAAGAAGGGCTGTGAAAATCAGAGACAAGAAGGGCATCATCTACAGAGAACCGAATCCTCTATTGCTGCACTTTCTTGGCAGCACGACGAGCACGAACACCATCCGCGAGATCCTCGAGCACCTCAACCGTCATCTCCCAGTTGATGCAAGCATCGGTGATGCTGACACCGCGGAGGAGACCCTCGGGTCCCTCGGGGGGAACCTTCTGGTTACCCTCGTAGATGTTGGACTCGATCATGACACCGATGATGGCAGTCTCACCCTCACGGAGCTGTTCAGAGACCTCCTTGGCGACGACGGGCTGGTTAAGGTGGTTCTTGTTGGAGTTACCGTGCGAGCAGTCGACCATGAGGACCTCACGCTTCTTCTTGGAGCGGAGAGCCTCACGGGCCGTGCGGATGCTCTCGCGGTCATAGTTGGTGCCCCGGTTTCCACCGCGCAAGATGACGAAACCGTGCTCGTTGCCGGAGGTCTTGGTGATGGCAGCCAGACCCTGCTTGGTGACACCGAGGAAGCGGTGGGGGTGCGAGGCGGCGCCGATGGCATCCACGGCAACGGTCAGGTTTCCATCGGTGCCGTTCTTGTAGCCGATGGGGAAGGACAGACCCGAGGCGAGCTCGCGGTGCAGCTGAGACTCGGTGGTGCGGGCGCCGATCGCGCCGAGCGAAATCAAATCCGCCAGGTACTGTGGGGAGATGGTATCTAGCATCTCTGAGGCAATGGGCAGACCCGTGCTAGTCAGATCGGTGTACAGCTTACGGGACACGCGCAGACCCTTGTTGATGTTGAAGGTCTCGTCGATGTCGGGGTCGTTGATCAAGCCCTTCCAGCCGACCGTTGTGCGGGGCTTTTCCAGGTAGGCGCGCATGATGATGCAGAGATCCTTCTCCAGTTTTACGGAAAGCTCCTTCAGCCGGCGGGCGTACTCAAGTGCGGTGTCTGGGTCGTGGATGGAGCATGGGCCGACCACGACTAGCAGGCGGTCATCGCGCTGCTCGATGATCTCAATTGCTTGATTCCGGCCGGCGCGGACTGTTTCGATGGCACGAGCGGGCTATACAGACAATTGTTGTCAGTTGGTGCGCTTGTAGTTTTGCCATGTCACCGCAAATAGCGGGGTGAAGAAAAAAAATTTGACTTACCGCGGGGATCTCAGTCTGCAAGAAGTAGGGCGACAACAATGGGTCGTATCCGAGGACTAATAACACAAAGATGATCAGTATCTCTCACATGCAAATTGGCTCTGGACACAATTCGACATACCACGACTGTCCTCGTTGACTTCGGTGGTCTTGATGAGAGGCATTGTGTTGCTCATGGAACACTAGTGGTGATTAGTATAGATTATATCGAAGATTATAAACAGAAGATCCTCCAGGACCAGAATGCAATTTAAAGCAGAAGAAATGACTCACAGATTCGAGGTGTCAAGGAGGAAAGTAGTGGGACTAAAAAAATAAGAGGCAAAAGTGGGCCGAGAGATTTTACGGGTCAAGGGATGGTTTGAGTACTTATGTACGGGCTGTTTACGGGCTTGTTCTTTTCTTAGTATTTAGTCTTCAGTACTCTAGCATCATTCTGGCGATTGTTCTAAACATATACATATCCAAGCTGTACTCTGTACGGGGGATGCGATCTAGTTGTCTTGGCTGGCTGTAGAATATGAGACGTCCAATCACGGCGCCGGAGATGACCACAAGTTATACACATCGTCGCACTCCGACAGCTGACCTGCATATCATGTCATGTACTTCCATTCTTGTCTTATGTTATGAATGGAGTTGGATGTATCATACAGGGGTGATAGAACAGAATAGAAGAGAACATGGACCCATCTTGTTCAAGCATTCAATTTCCATGCTTGCTCCGCTATACTCTACTTACTTCCAACTCCCCTTCCCTGACACGTTCTTTCTCGGGCGTCAAGGCCAATTATCTTCTCTGGCATGGAAAGACCCAGCTGACAGTCGACCACCTCCAAGGGCAGACCACCAAAGAACGTCACACCTAAACACTCATACTGTCAGCTTCACTGTGGTCACCTAGATCTGGTATGACTATAGTTCTATGACGGATTTGCTCGGAATTTCCTTATTAGTACTTTTGCTTCCACTCCCGATCTTTCCCCGTCGAATGCGCGAGTTTGGTACTTCGGCCGAAAAGCTCATAAGATGGTCCGCTTTAATAGTTGTGCATTCAGTCAGCCATGGTTGCCCCCAAGGTCATCAGCGGGTTTCTCGGCATCTTAAATATCCTTACATCTATTCTTCTTGACTCGCCCGAAATGGCTTTGACTCGACGCCTGCAAATGACATGAAAGGCGTTCAAGCCCTGAGGGCCTAGTGTTCAATTTCTACCGTCTTAGAACTTCGCTTCTCGGACTACTCAATCGATTCTCATACTGCACTATGTACTTCAACTTCTCTATTTCTAGACCGCTCTGTACTGTAGACAGACTGTATGTCCTCGGTAGCTCTATCAATTTGCAGCTATTGCTCACATATGTAGGTGAGCTACCCTGCAAGCGCTATTACACGGCACTTCTCCTTTGATGCTTCAACCGCCAGGAACACAACACTCAATCGTCGCACTCACGTCACTCTCAATGCACCTATCATACTCTAATTCGACATCTACACTCATCTATTTCTTTTTTACTAGGCTTGCCTTCAAATACTTGTTGCAGCGCCGATTGGTTCAATGGCAGTATTGTTCTCCAACATGAAAGTGGGACAAACTGCAGCTCTTTGTTCTACTTCAATGAAATATAGAATTCATAAAAACAGACCTTGTTTTTATTTTGATGGATTTAAGACATTTTATTTATAGTCGTCACAAGTAGTTCTAGGTCATATACTATAATTTTGCTGATAAACATGAAGTGAAGTGTTGACAGAAAGTCGGTAACTGCACTCTCTTTGATCATTCATGTTTGCTTGTCGCATTCTGCTGGCTTTGACTGTGATTCTCCTTCTCTTTCTTTCCATCTATTTACCTTTGTTTTCAACTGCCCCTCCTGATTTTCGTCCTTCCTTTCCTTCTTCCCCCGTCACCTTCAACTCTCTGACTGACTACACTTCTCATCTCCCTTCAGGCATTTTCAGTCGCGATGGCTTGCACTGCTGGGGGCACTATCCCTATTCGTATGCAGGCGAAGATAAAGAAGCTCATGGAATCGGCCCGCATGTCTCGCGCGTCACAGATATCCCAGAAAGAGACATCCTACCATGCTCAGGTAAACATTGGTCCTGACCTCAGAATCACACTGGCATAGCCTACCTTATCTATTCTCACGGCACCAATTCCATCTTCTACGTACTGATAATTATGGCCAGGGAATGGTGGGCTGCGTGCACAGCTCCACTGCACATGGTCCAGCCACTGAGGGAAACTGCCACCATGTAGCCTCTCCCGAGAAGAAGGACGAGAAGAAGGACGGAAAGGTACTCGCTGCTGACCGTCGCTTCCATGCCGAAAACGAATATCCCGCCCACTTCAAATTGCACGAAATGGAAGTCGACCTCGGCAGGTGGATGTGTCTTGCATGTCCCATTTCAACCCTCAAATGCGTGGAATGCAAACAGTACGAAGGCCACGAAGACTCCCTGATCATCGCCATTCATGGAGAATGTTTTATCGAAAAGACCAAAAAGCGTTCGGCAATCGGAGTGTTCTACGGCCGCGGCAACAACGGCAATGTCTCCTTCCCCATTCCAGGCAAGGACGACCACAGCCACACGACCCAGATTGCTGAGTTGACCGCCTGCCTGCGAGCATTGCGCAATGCAACCAGCATCATCGAGGAGCGCTCCAGCATGATGCGCAAAGGCAAGATGCTCATGCCGCTGAATACCTTCGTCATCAAAACCGACTCCGAGTACCTCGTCCGCAGCTTGACAGAGTGGTTGCCCAAGTGGAAGAGCAATGGATGGAAGACTTGCAAGGGCGCTCCGGTTGCTAATGCTGACATGTTCAAACTGATCGAAACTGGTATCATCATGGTCGAGATGGTCGTCCAGGTTAAGTTCTGGCTCGTGCCCAAGGCGAACAACCTGGAGGCTACTTGTCTGGCAAAGATGGCTTTCACGAAGTGATGAGCAAGGGGATCCATTCATATGTCCCTCATCAGGGCTATCAACCAGTTATCTCAGAATCTCTAGTTTAATCCCAAGATATCAAATTCGGGAATGTATAAATCCTCGGCTGGCTTCCGGTTCCAAAGTGCCGAACCGAAATAGCTGACATAAGCATCCGATGGGCTCCCGATGTCCTGTCCAGTTTGAGGTGCATAGCTGTCATTAAAATTATTCGGTATTGTAGAATATCCAGGGATAATGTGTAGAGGCTGTTAGAAATATACTTACCAGACTAGGATACACGACTAGAATCAACTGCTCTCCCCACATTTCGCGGGAAACCGCTTAGCCGATCTTCAGTGCCGCGTCCACTCAGCAACGGTAGTCGACCAAACTACTTCCGACCCCGGAATTTTGTCCGGCATTTGCCTATAAGTATTTTTGGTGTCCCGGGGGAGTTTAGATGGAGTTGTTGCCGGTTTCTCTCTTTTCTCTTTCTTGCATACTTTAGCCATTGTACATATGTGAGTAACAAGTCCGAGCTGACATTCAAGTCGAAACTGACGGCGCCGAGAAAGATCACACTTGACCATCGGTATACAACTGTCAACTAATTCCAATCCAATCAACCTACAAAATCATGGCTTCTCCAATTCCCCGCGGACTTCGCCAAGTACTCCAGAAGTCCCCCAATGACATTGTCATTCTCTCCTCGCTGCGCACACCCGTCACCCGCGCCAAGAAGGGTGGTTTCAAGGATGCTTACCCAGAAGAGCTACTCGCCAGCGTGCTGCAGGCAACACTGAAGGCAAACCCGAACCTAGATCCCGCCCAGATCGACGATGTGCTCATCGGCTCCGTCCTGCAAGAATTAGGCGGCGCCAAAGCCGGCCGCATGGGTCAGATCCACGCCGGCTTCCCTCACTCCGTGCCATTCCACACGATCAACCGCCAGTGCTCATCCGGCCTAGCAGCAATCACAACCATTGCTAACAGCATTCGCGCCGGCGCCATCAACATCGGCGTCGGCGGCGGCATGGAATCCATGACCCGCAACTACGGCTCCCGCGCCATCCCCACAGTCCTCTGGCCCGAGCTGAAGGAGTCCCACTCCCAAGACTCCCGCGACTGCATCATGCCCATGGGCCTTACCTCGGAGAACGTCGCGTCACGCTATGGCGTCTCCCGCGCAGACCAGGACGCCTTCGCCGTGGAGTCTCACGCAAAGGCCTCCGCCGCGCAGAAGGCAGGCCGCTTCGACTCTGAAATCGTCCCCGTCACTACCAAAACCCTGGACCCTGAGAACCCCGATGCCCCCGCTAAGGACGTGACCGTCTCCCAGGACGACGGTATCCGCCACGGCCTGTCCCTCGAGAAGGTGGGCGCGCTCAAGCCCGCTTTCTCGCCTACCGGCGCCAGCACCGCCGGTAACAGTTCGCAGGTCAGCGATGGCGCTGCTGCTGCTTTGCTGATGCGACGCTCTACTGCCGAGGAGCTGGGTTTGTCTGGTGCCATTAAGGCGCGCTGGGTCGCGTCTGCGGTCGCGGGCTGTGCCCCCGATGAAATGGGCGTTGGCCCTGCTGTTGCCATCCCCAAACTTCTGCAGGCTGTTGGTATCGAGATTCCTGAGGTTGGTGTTTGGGAGATTAATGAGGCTTTCGCCTCGCAGGCTCTCTACAGCATTCGCAAGCTTGGTATCGACCAGGCTAAGGTTAACCCTAATGGTGGCGCTATTGCTATCGGTCACCCCCTCGGTGCTACTGGTGCTCGCCAATTGGCTACTTTGCTCCCGGAGCTGGAGCGCAGTGGCCAGGAGATCGGTGTTATTAGTATGTGTATTGGTACAGGTATGGGTATGGCGGGCATGTTTGTCCGTGAGTAAATTTTTTTACTTGCTTTGCTCAAAATGTTCTTTTATGTCTTTCCCTTAGTAGCATGATACCAGCGGTGCATGTGTATATACAGTTTGCATACTATGAATGATCTTTCCCTTTTGTACAGATATAGAATACATTGAAGAATGTTTCTCATTCAACATCAAATGTAGGCTTTTTAAAAAACGAAAAAAATAGAAAAAGATGGACCAACTCCCATACGCAATTCGATTTGTGAAAAATGTTTGATTTACAGTATCAAAGGCAGCGAAGAAAAACTGCCAAGCATCAATATAACCAGCACGTGACCCGTGCTTTCCCGAATTTGTTTCTCCGTCCGCGCCAACTCCGCCAGCTCGACGCTCTCCAAAAACTTCGCGCCCACTTCGACAATGCGGCCCTCAATGCGCCTCCCTCTGCGGGAGGCAAACTTTGTCTGTTCCAGCTGCAGAATTCAGACTACTCCCCGTATCTCGCCACTCGGTCAATTCCGCCAATATGCCTCCGACTCCTCCCCCGGAATCCTCGAGCGCGCTCGGCGCAAGATTTGGGGTACCGACAAGCCCCCAGGCCCAGCAGACCCCTACAGTGGAAGTCAGATCATGCCAGGAACTGGTCTGGCTGCCGGAGAGCCGGTATCAGAGGAAAAATTCAGTCTCGAAGAGGGCGAAGGACAATCTGAGGAAATTGATGACAACCTGACCTGGGAGGGAATGCCCAGGATTGGTTATCTACCGGAGAAAGAATGGCGTCTTCAGGGTTCGAATGGGGAAGCCGATAGAGTCAAACCGTATGTTTGATCCAAGTCATCAATTCGATGCCTCTGCACCCTGGTTTGATTTTCGGATTTGCTGACAATGTCCTTCTTGATTGATCGAACAGATGGTACCACAATAAACGACCTTTACCATACATGAAGGCTGCGCATCAAGCTGCTGTGGAGATTGGTTTGATGCAAACGGTGGGGAAGAAAGTCACCGTTATTAGCAACCTCAAGACCAATGCAAAGCTCGAGTCGGTTAGGATCGAAGGCCAGTCTGGTAACTGGGGCGACCGTCTCCGTTTCCCCAGTGTCAAAGTAATGAATGCCCTTCTACGCCATGCAGCAGGGGATATGAACAAAGCCGAGAGGATCGCTTTCGAGGAGAATTTGAAGAAGATGGCGAGCGGGGAGAAAAACCGCCTGTATAGCGCAGACTCCAAGGGTCAAGATCAGGACAGCATCAGTTCTCTGCCGCTGGCTGATGGAAACCTCAAGTTTGTTGTTCGTATTTCCCCTTCGACCTTCTCATGACCAACATCACTAACAACCACATCTCAGTTCTTCGCCCGTCTCTCCAAATTGATGTCTCAGCATATTCCTGATCACATCATCACCTCTTCCGCCACTACTGGTGATGTCTTCCGCGCACAGGAGGAACTTCGCAAAAAGACTACCAGATTGACACCGGTGCTTCTCCATCAGCTTATGGACAAGAACGGTGCCGCTGGATTGTCTAACGTCAAGATTCTCGATGTCCGCCAGACCCGTCTTGACCACGATGAAGACCTTGGTCGCAAGAAGGCTATTGTTTCTACGCTCTACAAGAATGGTTTGATCAATAAGAGCCTGGGCCAGAAACAACTGCCGTATTGGAAGCAAGCTAAGAAGGCTGAGGCGAATGCTTAAGCCTTTCCTTATGCTTTGTGGAATGTTAAAGGTATCCTTTTTCCTTTATCTGAGAGCAATCTTTTGTACATTAGAATGGTTGATTGAATTGCATTTGTGTCCTTGTTCCGTTTCGTCATGCCAAGTGAGTTCAGATATTGTACACATTGGTTCTGGTATGTACAGTAAATAAACCCGTCAGCCCGCCCAGCATACAACGCAGTAGTCACCATCAATCATCGAAGAACACCAAAAGCCCTTGAACTCCGGAAATAAAACTCCTTCCATGATCTTATAAAAGCAAAGGCACTTCATTCAGGCCTCACGTATACCTCTGCGCAGCAGCAAGGTAGAACAAAATCAGGTCATGATATAGAAAATCCTCTGGTCATGAAATCACGATTCTTGGACCCGCCGTCCTTCTTGGTGAAGAGACTGTCGAGATTCTCATTCCCACCCATCATCTTCCGGCGCTTCTTCTTCTCATTCTCCTCCGCCAACACACGGGCGGTGAGCGAAGAAGTAGCAGCGTTCTTGATTCCATTGGTAGAAGCAGTTTTAGGCACTGGTGTGGAAGTGTTGCTTCTACTTTTAGGATCCGAGGATTTCTTAGGTACTACCAATTCAGCAGGCTCTATAGTACCGGGAGCATCAGTTACTCCCTCTGCGGAGGCATTCTTCTTGCGCTTCTTTGAGCCGGGGGCCTTTTTGAGGGAGTGCGTGAGGCCTTGTTCAGCGAGTTTATGGCCTCGCGCAATCAGACGTTGCTTGTCCTCTTCTTTGGTGGTAAGGATGTTAATGATGTTGTCTTCGATGTAGGGTTCATTGCACTAGCACACATACGGTCAGCCACTATTTCCGCTTCGTATCGGAGGCGTGATTCTTACCTGTAAGCACTTGTCGCCTTTGAGCTGCCGGATAGCTTCCTCTGCAAATACATGTCCACACGGCACCAGGTACACAGACTTCACACTCGGGCCCAACGGCTTCGCGGTGACCGGGCAGATCCAGCCCTCGCGACGCTCACGGGGCGCATAAGCACGGCTTGAAGGGTGCTCGGGGAGCTCAGTGTCGATTTCGAACTTCAACTCAACCACATCTCGGAGCGACTTCACTCGCCCGCACAGAATCTCTTCGCAGTCGGCCTTGGAGCTGATGCCCTCGACATCGTCGCCGGGGAGCAGAAACTGGAGTATGGCGTCCTTGTTATAAAGATTCCCGACTGAGTCTGATACAATTGGCCGAGAGAGGGACTTGTGTGAGAGCGGGCAAGTAGTCCAGGAGTGTTCTTGCTGCTCGCGCTGGGTCTCTTTTACTTGCGCCGTGCTCGGGGCACGGGCTGCTTCGCGGACGAGCTCTCGGCGAGTCGGAATACTAGAAAGCTTTGTGTTAGGATATTTGAGTCTATGGCACATTTTTAAACAAAGCACTCACCTGCCACCATCATTACCCATGTTTGCGATGCGGTTGATGTAAATGCTCCCAACTTCGCCACGATAAAGTTGGAAAGATAGCGCGCTGACTCAGCGGCGATTAGATCCAGGGCCCGCTATCAACAGCTGGCCAGAAGCTCTCTCCGCAACTCGACAAACAAAGCTCAATGCCTCAAGCATGAGACTTCCTCAGTCGTTATTCTTGCTGGCTGCCGCTGGGTCGGCGGTCCAGGCTAGTAGTGACAGGCCTGCCCGTCCCCGTGGCTTGAGCCCAGAATGTGAGTATATGAACCCTGACTTTTAGATCTCCATTGTTTGCATTATTGTTTCCGCAGCTGGTTCATGTACTTTGATCTATGATAGGCAATTGATTCTCTTTATATTAGAGATTATACTAATTTAGTATCCTTAGTTGCGAAATTCTACCAGGACTCAACGACATTCACCTGTATCTCGAATCCCTCGGTCAAGATCCCCTTCTCGGCCGTCAACGATGACTACTGTGACTGCCCTGACGGAAGTGACGAGCCTGGCACGTCTGCCTGCGCACATATTTCGCGCAATTCACCACTAACGGTGGCTGACCGGCCTGGGAATAGCGATTTGGACATCGGACTGGCTCTTCCAGGATTCTACTGCAAAAACAAGGGTCACCGGCCATCATACGTTCCATTCCAGCGTGTCAACGATGGTATCTGTGATTATGAGGAGTGTTGTGATGGTAGCGACGAGTGGGCTCGCGTTGGAGGCACAAAGTGTGAAGACCGATGCAAGGAGATTGGCAAGCAATGGAGGAAGCAGGAGGAGCAGAACCAAAAGTCGATGAATGCTGCTCTGAGGAAGAAGAAGGACCTTCTTGTTGATGCTGGTCGCCAGCTGCAGGAGCTCGAGGACCATATTGCTGCGCTCGAGGCCGAGGTTCATGGCGCTGAGCTCAAGGAACAGAACCTCGAGGCTGATCTAAAGCTCGCCCAGGAGCAGGACCGCAAGGTGGTCCGTACTGGAAATGGCAAAGGTAAAGGCAAGGTCAACGCCCTTGCCAATTTGGCCAAGGGCCGTGTTGACGAGCTACGCAATGCGTTGGTCGATGTGCGTCGGCAGCGGGATGAAGCCCGCGAGCGGGTGAAGGAACTTGAGGACATCCTGGCTAAGGTCAAGGTGGAATATAACCCCAACTTCAATGACGAGGGTGTCAAACGTGCTGTCCGTAGCTATGAGGACTACGCTGCTCGTGAGCAAGGCACCGAGGGTGTGAACGCTGCCGTCGACCGTGACTTAGACGAGATTGCCAAGGCCGACGGTGAAGAAAATGGTATTAACTGGGAGCATTGGGAAAATGAGGAGGATGGATGTAACGACTCGGATCTAGGTACGATATTCCTATGTTTCTTGTGACACCGAGTATTGCTTACCAACAGGAACTATAGTGTACAAGCTCGCTGCTTATCTCCCACCATCACTTGTCAGCTTCATTGAAGACAGGGTCGTTTCTGTCAGGAGCTACCTTGAAGAAAAGGGCATTCTGCCCAAGGCCGATAAAGACTCTTCCTCGGAATCTAAGGCCGTGACCCAGGCACGCGATGCCCTTAAGGCGGCGCAAGATTCTGTCACAGACATCAAGAACAAGCTACGCGATCATCGTGCCGACCTTGAGCAGGACTATGGCCCTAACTCCATCTTCCGCGCGCTCAAGGGGGTATGTATCACCCAAGATGCGGGTGAGTACACGTACGAGCATTGTTTCCTTGAGTCGACCAAGCAGAACCAGAGAAAGGGAGGCAATTCTGTGTCGATGGGCAAATTTTCGAATGTTGGAACCACCACCGTAGAAGAGGTCAACGCGGCTGGCGAGGTCGTCAATGTCGAGAAGATGACGATTCAATACAATAACGGCCAGTCTTGCTGGAATGGACCTAACCGGTCGACCAAGGTCATTTTGGAGTGTGGTGAGGAGAACAAGATCTTGAAGACAGCGGAAGATGAAAAGTGCGTGTATTCTATGCTTGTTACCTCGCCGGCTGCATGTGCAAGTGGTGAGGAAGCAGGTAATGTTGCGCCTCGCTCTAAAGATGAGCTGTGAACTATGTTAGATCTAGAGATCTGGTGTTACATATGTATTGAGTGTTTATTTCACATGCATTCATTAATTGGAATGAATTACAATTCGAGCGCTTTTTTATGCTTATATTCTTATTCCTTGGTGTTAGAGTGAGCATCTGTTTGCCGGATTTCGGGGCTCGATGCAATCAACGTATGTGACAGTTGCCTATATAGTCCAGGACTATCAGGATAACTGAATCACTTTTACTGGAGCATAGAGACTAGAGAGCATGAAACACAATAATAACACCTTCATATTTGACTGAAAACTTAATCACAAGAACACACAAGGTCGAATCTAGACCTATAAACTTAACACCCCATCCAAAGGCTCCAGGCCTATTGTCCCCAGATCCTAGCATACAATCATCTCGGTCATGAACGATCACAATAGAATTACGAGATAACTCGACAAACCCGGGCTAGTTTGACAGGAGTGGGAGCCCGGGTCTGGTATGGGTTGTATTGGAGGAAGATGGCGGTGATGAAGGACGGTGGGTTGGCTTAGTGCTAGGAGAGTAGTTAGTACATCTTTTGCCCCAGGGCTGGATCCCACTATGAGTGACGGTCTAAGACATCGAGTGAGCACGTAGTGTACATACCTTGCAGCTAGAGCAAGAGCAAGAGGTGCACTCGCCGGAGCAGCAGTTGCAGGTGCAAGGAGACATGATGAAGATAGAGTTGGTAGGTAAAGAACCTTGAAAAAGAAGCTTAAGAGTAGTGTTTGCTTTGGATGTAGATGGCTTGGATAGAGAGAAAAGTCCACCAAGGAACGGATATGAGGCCAGCTTTATAGATTCACGACTGCTACGGAGCACAATATCCCGATCAATAATAGCGCGCATAATTCTATTTCCTCATCTATCATGCTGCCTCCAATCCAAGACGCCGTAATGTCTCCCCGGCCCGTTCACACTCCGTCGTATCGCGTGGTCGAGTCAAATGAGCCCAGTCCTGCATCCCACCCAATCAGCCTACCTATCATGTTCTTCGAGCTATCCTCACGCGCTATGCGCTGTAAAATTAATACCATGGCCAGATGCTCTACCGCTCGCCAAGCCTATCAGGTTCTACCTATGATGTAAACTTCTAGTCCGGCCGCCCTCGGGCGAATATGGCGCAAAAACCGGTGAGGAGATTAGTATCCGATCTATTTTCTTGCGGAGTCTAACTGTTATCTCTCTCGGTATTTGCTGGAGAGTATAATGGACACAGCATGATCGGGTTAATCAGGCTATGTACGGAGTAGCTCAGATTGCGTTGTGCTCGGGCCGGGTTCCTGCGAAGAATATGGCCGATCCATTGGCTTAGGCTGAAGACTAAAAATCTTGCAGGGGTTCGTTTTGTGGAGCAATGGCATGCATTGGTTACGTTGTTGACTTTTCTAGATACGGCCATCTTTGCTTATACATGTGTAGATTGTCTCCCTTTGAACATCAACTACTAGACTTAGTATGTGTCTCATATCGTATATACTATGTGGAGGGATATGTTTATAAGGCATCGAATGTAGTGAGTGTATATATGGCAGCACAAAACGTTCCTATTAGTGTAATAAATAAAATTAACCCTTCTATTATCATGCCACAATGACGGCCACGTTTCGGACACGACGTAGATCTGCATACCTTTGGTCCACTGGTTTCGGGACGGGCCTCTCATTATCTCATAAATACAGTCATAACTATGTACAACATGCGTACGACGATGTGGAGTGGAAGTACTAGAACGAATTAGGATAAACGTCGTATTCAAAGGAAAGATGGAGAATACGCAGCAAGTAAAGGCCGAGTATGTAATTTCCGGCGCCTACAGCGGTTTCAGGTTGGGCTATTGTCGTGGCAGCCTATGAGGCGCTGTTTGCTCGGATTGGGGACCTTGGAGGAGGGGTGCCATCTGGCCTCATTGGCAGCCCTGGATTACCTGAGATATGTTCATATCCACACAGTGGAGCCATGCCAGGGTGTTCTGGCTTTGCTTTTATTCATTGCTTTCGGGGTATTCGTGTACTCAAGGTGTATGAGCGGCAAGACGGCCCTAGGAGTTGCACCTGCATCGTTGGGGCTGTATTAGCTCCGGAAATCAGGTTGAGACCGACATCAGACCATGTCCATAGATAGTGTACATATTTGTACCGTTCAAAGAACAGAAACAGTGTATACCAAGTGACAAGATCTGATAACACTGACTTTGAGAGGCATCTCACTCTGTACAATGTACTCCGTACGTGACATCAAAATGCTGACATTGTGCGTTTAGGCCTCATGCGGGCACAGACTCATTGGGATCTGACTGAGAGCCAGAAGCAAACCGGCCAGAGCCCGAGAGAGTGGAGAGGCTGCATCTTGGAAGATATCACAGACCCCGTCGGGGTGCATCATGCATGATTATGATAGGCTCCGATTCGATACTACTCTTCTGGGACTCGTGCAGCATCGAGTCCCGCTTTTAATCTCTTCTTGCAACCAGCTCTGCGGGGTACCAGGTGTTGGGGTCTGGAAAGATTTGATGTTGGAGATGGGTGAAAATGCCGCATCGGCAAGAAAGCATGGGCAAGAAATAGCCGCAGAAGCCGTTCTTGGAAGTAGGAAGGGTATTTCCGTTTTGGGGCATTGAGACGAAGGGATGATCAAGGCGATAGGATGATCACTCAGTGGACTATGCGGTTGGGTTGGAAATAATGCCTGATATTATATCAAGGTTCGTACCAAACAAGATTCTCGGTGACTCGTACAGCTCCTTCCTCCATAAGGGTATGTGTCGTCCTCCCAGGCTACCGAGGTATATCTCTTTATCGATATGGGTGGTTTGATCTGATTATGTACTGAGATACTCCGTAGAGGCTATGTATGTCGTCAAAATACGGTAGCTGTCTTTAGTTTTCTCCACTTAGGAGGCTGTTCGGGTATCTAAGTATGTCGGACAGGCGGTTGAGCTCCCAAGGTTGATCTAAATGACCCAAGTTTAGGATCTGATTCCCACAAGGTACTTGATTTACAAAGAATAAAAGTGGCCGAGTAGCCGCATGTCATTCACTATGGAGTTATGACCTGACATGCATCCCTGAGGAACACAACCGGGAGCTACCCAACTCGAATATCCGCCGTCTCATTTCGACTTCCGTGCTCATATTCCTTGAAAGGTTTGAATCATCGTGCCCATATGGCTGATTTATTTCTTCTGAACGAGGGTCGGGTCAGCTGGATGTCATCAAAGGAGGAAGGAGGAAGGAGGGGATATCACGTACAGGGCAGTTGCAAGAGCCGGCAGGGCACTGGCAAGAGGAGCCGCAGCTGCATCCGTGGTCGCCTATCATAGTGGTCAGCATTGGAAAAAAAAAATTGACTGAAGTACGATGAGCGACAACCCCGCTATGACCCCGCCATTTCGGAGCAGGCCAAGACAAAGCGCGGTTCTTCGCAGGTTTCTGAAGTGACATATAACATGGAAGATGAAAGTGCTTACTCATTTTGTATGTTTGGAGTGGTAAAAACCGGTAAAGCTTTTGAAGTTGTGTTGGTTGTAAAGGCGAGGTGGGGGAGAGAAGGGAAGAAGGATGGGGCCGGGACCTTATATACTCGTGACTTTCCGGGATGCGTCGAGCCTGAGGGTCAGAACACTTGAGTGAATTCTTATTCGCATCTTGATCCACGTTACACTTGAGAGCATATTTCTGTCCCCGCTTGCGCACATAACCAACGCATTGATTTCGAGAGTGTTTGTGATCTCGAAATATTCCCTCAAACCATGTCTACTCCTATCGCTTGCATCTGCGGAAGTGTATCTTTATCTATCCAATTGGACTCTGTTACCGATCATTCCAAACTCCAATTATGCCATTGCAACCGCTGTCGGCTGGTGACTGGGCAGTTAGCTTCATCGTATTATCTCCTCCAGCATGAACCACCCAATCTAGATGGCCTCCAGGAATACCAACAGTCCGACCACGTGAGCCGCTTTTTCTGTAAGACATGCGGTGCCCATGTCTTCGCTCGTATGCACCCGCGGGGACAGTTTCTAGTTGCCTCAGGTTTGTTGGCAAACAACGTTCCCTTGGTCCGAGCGGTTGAGCACTGGCAAAGCAGCGATACTGGTGACGGTGGACTCAGTGTACTGCTTCCTGGAAACGAGTCTACTGTCACAGGTTGCAGATTACATACTTCAACCAATCTCGAAAGCCCTAACCGAGAATCTGCAAGCCCGGTAGAATATAGATCAGCAAGCCAGCATTTGCGGGCAAGTTGCCTCTGTGGAGGGGTTGAGTTTTATATCACCAAGCCCGATGCATCGTCCCTACAAGCCTCCTCGCCATGGCCAGATCTTCTGGTTCCATACTACACCGGGTCTGGGGCAAATCCCGGTGATATCAAATGGTGGTTGCGAAGTGGTGGTACAAAATATATTGCAGGAACCTGTGTCTGCACCAGTTGTCGACTGAGCAGTGGATTTCCTATCCAGACCTGGGCATTTGTTCCCAAATCCAACATCTTGAATGCAGACGGTTCACCACTTATGTTCAATGTAGGGACCATGCAGCGGCATGGAAGTTCAACTGGGGTATACAGGGAATTCTGCAGCCGTTGTGGGGCTACTGCCTTTTGGCATTGTGATGAACGACCATTACTAATTGATGTAAGTGTGGGATTGCTCCAGGCAAATGGTGCTAGAGCTGAAGACTGGTTGGAATGGGTAACAAATCGTATCAGCTTTGCTGAGATGGCGGTGCAGCATGATTTGATTTATCTTCTAGAGGAGGGCCTGGAGAGACATTCAAAGCAGAAGTAGTAGTCAACATCTGGATAATGATCCATGAATGCCATCTAAGCAACTGTCTTTACCTAGGTAGGTTATAGGTATGCTTCGAGAAGGCGGTGATGCATGCGGCCGGACAATTATGTCCTGTTGGCCTGTTCCCTTGCCTGTACACGTGGAAGGTGCGACCAACTCGGCCACCGCCTTCCCTCTGCCTGACTTTTTCGGATATCTTTTTTCTCGCGCGTCGAAACTCGAAACACCTGATTCTCATTCCTCCACGCGTCTGCATTTTTGCTGCTTAACTGCAGCTTTTCAAAATGCCAATGCCTCCAGCTGCTCCATTCCAGTTCAGAGGGAATTCTAACGGAAATTCTAACTATCGTGGCTCGCGTCCTAACCAACGACATGAGTTCACTTTCCGGTACCAGAAACCCGCCACGTCGGACCGACCATTGTTGTCTTCGAAGAGAGAAAGCACACCCGAACGGCTTGAGGGCGATACTCAGCCTGAACGCAAATTTGCCGAGCTTTCTACTTTGAGCGACAGCGAAGAGGCGGAAATGGACATGTCTGATGACGATGCCGAGCGACCACGCAAGAGACGTGCGCTAGGTGTCGATGGCTCTCAAGACGCTGCTCCGGCACCTCCTGCTCCCAAATGGTCGAACCCCGATCCCTACACTGTGCTACCTCCTCCGGCCGAAATTACAAACAAGAGGGTGGATGTTGTCAAGCTGATTCGCAAGGCGAGACTTGACGTTGTCGCAAAGACGGACGAGACGGATGCTGTCAAGCAGAACTCAGACTTCATTTCTCTCGGCATGGAATTCGAGCCAGAAGTTTCTCAGAGCAACGCTCCTGACAACGCCCCCAAAGGGCCAAAGGCCCAGGAACTTCTAGATCCCGCGATTACGAGTCGAAAGCGAACCCGTGACGATGAGCTCAAAGGATTCTCCCGAAAATCCGGAAAGCCTGCCAGCAGGTTCAACCACGATGGTTCCGTTATCGATCAATGGAAACCACTTTCCCAAGAGACAGGCACGCCTTGGTTCGAGGGTACCCCAGCATCCTTGCACGTGGGAACCCAGTCAGTACTATCCTCTGCGCTCTTTCTCTTTCCTCTCTAACATTCAAGCTAGGCTGCATAATGAGATTCTCAGCTTCTATCACTGGGCCAAGCCACAGGAATTCGAACACATCGTCCGTGCAGATCTTGTCAATAGATTGGAGACTGCATTCCAACAACGGTACCATAACGTTTCAATCCGGGCCTTCGGTTCTTTTGCCTCGGGTCTCTATCTCCCCACGGCTGATATCGATCTGGTGCTGCTTTCTCACACGTTCTTACGCACGGGAGTTCGGACATTCGGGGAGAGGAAGGGTCAAATTTACGCGTTTTCGAATTTTCTCAAAAGCACAAATCTGGCCGTTCCTAACTCGATCGAATGCATTGCCTCCGCCCGGGTTCCGATTCTCAAGTATGTAGACAAGCTGACCGGACTACGAGTGGATTTGTCTTTCGACAATGACAGTGGCTTGATTGCCAACGAGACATTCCAGAAATGGAAAACCCAATATCCCATGATGCCAGTTATCCTGTCCGTGATTAAGCAGTTTTTGTTGATCCGGGGCCTCAACGAAGTTCCGACCGGTGGAATAGGAGGTTTCTCTATCACTTGCTTGGTCACAAGTATTCTCCAGCATCTGCCCCATGGCCATATGCAGCCTAACCTAGGAACCGTCTTGCTTGATTTCTTAGGTTTCTACGGGAAGCAATTCGCCTACGACAAACTAGCAATCCGGATGGACCCTCCAGGCTATTTCAACAAGGTGAGTGAAATTTGGTTCGCATTAGTGTCAACTAGCCAGCTGAACATGTCAAACAGTATTACTTCGGCAACCCCGATCGTCTTACGATCGAAGATCCCAATAACCGAGATAACGATATATCAGGTGGCACGAAGGAAATCGGGTTGATCTTGCGAGCATTTTCTCATGCCCATACTGCCCTGAAGAATCGCATGGAATATCTAGCACTTGTCCAAGGATCGAACAAGAGCATTCTGGAACCCATCATTGCGGCGAACTTTGATGAATACATTGAGCAACGCTTCCAACTCCGCCAGGTGTTCATGACAGAGGAAAGGTTTGCTCGATACAGGAAGTCATCACCTCCGCCTCCGCCGCCGGGATCTCCTCCTGCTAATGGAGCATCCCCTCCTCCACCCCCTCCTACCGACGGAGCGCCTTCTTCTTTGCCGGCGCCCCCAGCTCGCAAGCCTGCTAAAAAGTCCAAGGCAAAGTTGAAGGGCACGAAATCAGAGCCAGAGGATATTTCTTCTGATGAGGCACCCGCGCCCGAAGCAAAGTCTACCAAAGCTCGGAAGGGTGAGACAAGACGTCAGTTGTGTCAGGAGCGTGCGGCCAGACTCAAACGCCTGCGGCCCGACCTCAAGAAACTTCCCAATACCCTCAGTCTCCGCCAAGCTCGCCGCCATGCAGGTTACGAGACCGATGAGCAGATGAAAGCGGACTTGGATAGCAGAGAGCAGAAACTTCTCGCCTCGGCATAAATTTGAGTCTCCACTTCCACGCCCGCAACGACTTTCTTTAGGTTTCTGTTTGTATGCTTTATTCTGTATGATGATACCCCTTACTTCGAATGGTTTGGTGATTTGCACGGGGAAGAGAGGAGGGATGTCAACGGCGGTATGGTGGGGATGGTGATATGTTCGTGTCGTTGGCGAGAAGCGCAGTCAATGACCAATGGAGAATCGAGAATGAGCATTCTTCTTCGGGCTTGAGACGAAAAAAGTAACTTACTATTTAGGATTCTCTCCCGGACTTCAATTTCGCCAGATTCGGTTGACTTGTCCCTCGGTTACAATTGATTAGAGCTGTCTTAATGTTGAATTCAGTTTTCGATCTTATTTGATTGAAAGCTAGTTTGAATATGGATAAGCTTCAACAATCAAACCCTGGATGCCCTTGTTTCACCATCAATTTGAGTCGATCCGGCGCCTCAACGTCTAATGTTCTCTCGGGTTTCCCTCGACGAGCACCTAGTTCTTGCAGCCCTACATGGGATGCTGTTAGTGATTTCAATGAAACCCCCCGATGATCATGGATCCGCGCCCAACGTGGATCTATGTTTGTCGGCGTTTATCTTTCTTGCTTTTCCCTTTGCCCTCTCCTTCCCATGCCTTCCTTCTCACCCAGAAAGCGCTAGATGCGACTTCTTGGAGAGGAATAGAGCATCAGGAGCTACCGGGCTTGGGAGCGCGGATCGAACCTTCCTTTTTGCTAGGAAGGTGGGCCCATCACCACGTGTCGCCGAGTCCCTTCGTGCCTGCCACCTTATCCAGATCTATGAAGATTCATATTGGAGTTACGAGGAAACATTGGGAGACGCCGTAAGGGCTATATCTCGGTGCATTACATTCATCAGGTTCTGTCTCCGATCCTATGCAAGCTGCTTTTCCACGTCTGACGGTGGTGTCAGCATAGGATCCGCCTCAATAGCCGTATCAGATATAGAGAGAGACGGCTTCCGTCCAGTTTTCTCCTCGGCCTCGATCCTCTGCACAGCAGCAATATGCTCCTCGGATAACGAATTCACAAAGTCTGGCGATGGACTGGCCCAGGCATAATCAACCCACTTCGTACCTAGGATATCTTGAATTTCTCGTGCCAGCTGCAAGATATGAACTCCGCGCGTATGAGACCAAGCACGGTCCGTGATAAGGTCCTGCTGGGGCGTGAGTATATTCGCCGCCGTGGGAACATTACCCCCCGGGACAACCAAGCTAGGAGTCAACGGTCCAGGCGATTTCAACTTAGCATCGAAATACGAGGCGTCGTCATCCTCATTCCAATTCTCGAGCCCGTCGAGGATACTGTGCCACACGCGCAAAGTTTCCTCCAGCTCAGCAATATTACTAACGCCCATAACGCTGACGCCTAACCTTCTCCCGGTGCCCATATGAGCCACAGACAAGAACCCAGGATCAGCATCCGCAGCCCGAGCAAGCGGCGCGCCGAGACCGCCAGCCCGCGCACCAACACGCAGCCACGCCTCCAGCGCAAACCGAATCGCAACAACCTCAAGCTTCTCTCCATGCCGCGAAGCACAATCCGCGGCACTACGGATAGCACTCCGCAGGGCTTCAGGAGCGGGATGGAAATCGCCCATCGAGCCAATAGGCACGCCGTCCCGACGAAGCAATCCCATCCCCAGTGGTGAGGCGTTCGGGACGACATCAACGCCAGCAGCAAGTAGCCTGGGTAGGGCATGCGAGTGCAGCCGCGTATTCTGCAGAGTGAAGTTGGCATACGACATAACGATATCGAGCGGCTCGCCCGTTTCGCGGAGAATCGTCTCTGCCAGCTCGCTGAGCGTGTCGACCGGGTAGCCAGAGATACCGACGTAGCGTAGCAACCCCTCTTCATCGCGGAGACGGCGCAGCTCCTGCACCGCCACGACAACTTCCGCAGCCGTCACGAACTCCACGTCGTGGCAGTACACTACGTCCAGGTAGTCTGTGTGTAGGCGTTGCAGGCTGCGTCGCACGCTGTGTCTGATCCATTGAGGCGAGTAGTCGAATGAGGAGCCGGCTATGCGCCCGACTTTTGTGAGGAGGTGGTATGTCTCCCGTGGGAAGTTGGTTTGCACGGTTTCTGTTGCGAGGGCGCGGCCGAGGAGTTCTTCTGCGGGGCCGTAGTAGGGGGATGTGTCGAAGGCGCGCACACCGCGCGATAATGCGCGCTGCACGAGTTCTGTTGTTGGAAGCGCGTAAGGGTCGGCGTTATATTGGGAGTTGAAGGTTGCGGTGCCCATTATCAGCGGTGGCAGCGCCGCGGACAGTGGGGTGGAGGGGCGCATGGTGTGGGTTGGGAGGCCAATCGCGTCAATGCTGAGGAGCTGGCTATAGATTTTTGGGTATTGAAGATTGGTCAATTGGTGAAAGTCTTTTCAAATGGTAAGTGTATTGCCTATATGTCGATCTATCCCCTTGTCCGCTATCGGGGAAAGATTCTATCCGCGTTTTGACCAGTATGATCTCAACCAATGTACCACGAGACTGAGATCCACTATGATATGCTAAGTATATGATTGGAGTATTATAGATCTTAGCGTATCAGCGCGCTCCACTAGCTACCAAGTCATCAACGCGTCGCTTTTTCGAGCGCCTTTCCATAATAATAATAGGGCATTGTTGACTAACGGGACCCCCCAGCCTGAATTTATTTCCTAATTGGATATACGGAGTACCGCCTACTTAATTTGTAATACTATGAGAAACCAGAAGTAGGCAGAATATACAATAAAAAGAATATGGCAGAAATATGTGAGTAAGTCCATATCAGGAAGGCGGTACTAAAAAATCAGGGGGGTCCCATTAATAATCCCCTGAATTAATTACATACACAAATTCTGGTTACCGAGAGATTACATAGATTAGCCAATAATAACGCTGTATTATAGATACGCTAGTCACGCGGATAGAATCCTTCTCCCGATAACGGACTAGGGGATAGCGTCGAGTTGAGTGGTCGGCATTACGTTAGGCACTACTCTATACCGTGGTTAAGCTTCGCTCAAGGGCGGATGAGGTGAAGACATTCATTTCAAAAATATGGAACTTGCAAACCGACCGAGATAGGGAAAGTTCCCTCCTTCGGGAGAGCGGACAACTTGAGCATATTTGTAAAATACGAAGTTTGAAATACAGTACATGGTTGAATACAAGGCTCTTTCCCAGACGAAAGATGCTACCATCCATATATAGCTCATTTCACCAATAGATTTCTGATTTATAACGATGAATAAGGTGCGAACTCTTAATGAGACTATTGATAAAATACAGGCGGAATACGCATAAATCGTGCAAGTCATGGGCATTTTTACATTACATTTCTTGATGGCTCATGGGCCTCATGGGCTGTGGAGAGGTCTACCTCTGGGAATCAGAGCCATATTCCTGTAGACGATTTGTTGATCCCTGGGGCGATCATTTGGCCAGTAGATCATATCTCCATGCAACCTGTGTGCTTCATGTATATTCCTAACATTCTTGCTTGTATACCTGAAGATCGTGAGCTAATATTACACATGTCTGCACGAGATCTGGAGCTAAATGTCGCAATGGGCTCTGAAGCCCACACAAAGCATCAGATAGAAGCATTTCAGCAATACAAGCTCAATACTAGGGACTAAGACTCATTAGAGAAATATCAGGCAGATCTATGCGCCACTAGAAAGAAGGGTGGGTGATTGTTACTAGGATAGACTGTTCTATTCTTTACAGTATTTCCCGGCTCGCTTTAGTGTTGGTTGTATTGAGCTTGAAGTGAAAAGCATCAAGTCATGGTAGCGCGCGTTTGCCGACTCGCAACCCTTGTTGGAGTTTAGTTAGCTGTACACTAACCATATAGCTATCCCTTTGCAAAAAGTGCAAACTTACAATATTTTGCTTAGCAATTCAGCAAACAATGCACACAGTAAGCGAGTAAATTGAGCAAGTAAGCCAGATCAGGTGATCTCTGAAAAGCTTCATGATACCATAGTTAGTTAACTAGCTAAAGAAGGGTCCCAGCTGATTAAGATCGGCTCGAAGCGTGACAACTGGAACGCGATATTGGAGAAGGAAGATTGATACTAGGCCCTGTAGTGTGGATAATATGGGCCCAGCATGTTGGGAACGCACGTGTGTGGTACAAATTTGTCATCACAGCAAGGAGTTAACCAACTATGTAGCAAAACTAACAGGTGTTAAAATAGGATACTGGTGATGTCCCGAAAGTCTTGAGGATCGAGGACGACATCAACTTCCCTAGGTCCGGGGTGTCGGTCATACAACGCAGCAAACGGGAGAATCATAGGAGCCCCCTCAATCCCAGTGGGGGTTACCTCAACTTCGCGTGCAGAGTATGCTTGCTGGATCGTTGCTGGCTGCTGGAAGAGAGGGGGTATGTGGGGGCCTCGAAGGCGTAGGGTATCAATGTACGCCCCGGTGAGAGGGCGCGGGGCATCCGATGGAGCCAATTGCCATTTTTCAAAGTGGACGCTGGTCCTCTTGATGCTGATAACGAGAACGATTCGCACATCCTCACTCGAAGCGGCGAGCCACCACTTCGCGTCTTCCCGGAGTCGAGGGAGGGACTCGGACACGCCAGTCTCGATAACAAGGGTGGGCCAGCCCGCGGGTCGCTGGGGGGAAGGGCACCGAGATGGTGGAATGAAAGCTTGATCGCCCTGCTTGCCTTTGGTGAGGGTGGGTTTGTAGGTGGAAGTTGCAGCCCACTTCCTATCAATGGAACGGATTCCCATTGCAGAAAGTCTGTCATCGATGGACCTGGTGACCTGATCTGTGGTCATGTCGTGGGTGTGGGATGGGACCACCTTGATGAGGCCTGCAGATCCTTCCCACTGGAAGCGGTATTCCACGCCTCCCAGACTACTGTGGTCGTCGTCCAATTTTTGGATTGTTGATGTCGACAGACCGAGGACAACGAGCCACTGGTTTCCATCTTTATTTTCTTGGAGCAACTGTAGGATCCTCTCCACGTCGGCTTGGAGTCGCTCGAGTTGGGAAAAAACCCGCACAGCGTATCCAGTGGGGAGACCCTGCGTCAGGGAAGGACAAGCAGGGACAACCGCGCCGCTTTGCGACATTCTGCGGAGCCCAATGGCGCTTTCGGCGATATTAGTAAACAGGGATGTCATGGCTGTGGGCAACAAGTGATCTGCGGGCTTTGAACGAGGGAGTTGGAGGAATGAAGTGGGCAAGGAAAGGGCACAGCTCACGACAAAATGTTAGGGGAAGGTACCTGCCTCGGTGGCGAGCGTCAACGACGATAATTATGAAATGTGATTCTGCACGAGTTTTAGTGAAAGCTACTTTTGAACAGTATACTGTGAGAAACAGGAATTTTTTTTTGATAGCGACGATCTGCGTGGTGCTGAAAGCCAGAATAATTGCCTTGATCTGTCGTCAGCGACTCCAACCATCAATTACTACTCCGGTCGGGTATCAGATCCGCGTACCCACTTGAGGTAACTTTGGAACTAGGCCCTAATGGGTCGCTGACTCAGCAACCTGGGTCTCGGAATCACAGATTGAATCCGGAGGCGGGCTCATTGCGAAGACCATGGCTCATCTGGTGGGCTCGAGCAGGGTAAGCAGGCATATTCTTAACAGTTGAGATCGGCAAATGCAAACGAAGGATGCCTATCGGTTGAAGAAGGTCTACAGCCTGTTAAAAGTGATCTGCTGGTATCGGCTTGACCCTTTCATCTGAAGCTCGACCTCTCTTGTCTGATCAATGAACCTTTTATCTGATCGTTGATCTCTTCCATCTGATCTTTATATTGTGGCCGAATCAAAGCCCACAATTATCTTTAGTCGGCAATCTGACTTCCTCGTCTGGTATGCACATATCAGATCAATTGCAGTGAGCTATAGACCATGGGATTACATCAATCCCGAAGAAACCATAACCATACCGATGCCATCCGAACTCATTCATCCTATCCTTACTGAAACCTTTACTCAGGGCAAAACAATGGTCGATCTGACCAATCATCAGCTCGCTCTCTGGCAAGAATTGAGACGAGACTTCTGATGTAGATTTTTTCTTCCGGACCCATACAACGCGGGCGAATATTCAATACTATATTATGGACGTTCCCGTGAGGTCAGATATTATCTATATTTCTATCTTTGCAAAGGAGCCCAAGGTGATCGAGCTGATCGAAGACCACGTTAGCCGGAGCAAGACCGGCCAGGTTATCATCTATGCTCCTACGCTCGGCATTGTGAAAGACCTCAGCCAAAGGCTCAGCGCAGAGGTTTATTATAGTCAACATTCTCTCTTGGATCTAACAGAAACACATAAACATAGTATAACATTTACAACTACTATATTCTACTACTCCCAAGCTTATTTACTTCATTAAAAAGAAAGAACCCCCGTTCGGCTCCGCTTCGGATGGTGCAATGGCGGGGGATTCCCCCCGGATCGGGACATGTGGCCACAATCCGATCGATCGGCTTTGCAGTACATCTTCTCTTTAGCAGGTTTTGGTTGCGCGGATTGAATGTCCCCTTGATAGGGTAGGAAGAGACAACCTGAAGATGTTCCTGGCAAGGAGGCGGTGGCAAAAAGGACAAAAAAGTCAGTGTAGACTCCCACAACTACGATGCAAATGTATATGAAGAAGCACAATAAACGACTCTAGATCGGACATTACACAAGTTAATGCAAGTATATAGCTATTGTACATGAATCCTTTCCGAGTGAGAGTGGAGAAGGGTCAACGGAACGTGGCGCATCACAACTGATATACACAGACCGAAAGGTCGATGAGAAGGTCGAAGATGAACATTTCCATATCCGACTGGAGATAACGCCCGAGGAGATTCGGGGGCCATCTTAAAACATCACAGAGAAAGACCCCAATCTAGAAAACCAAGGCGTCTTTCTCTAACAACCCAAACGCCATGCTATGCCAATAAAAGAAAGACGAGCAGATCGAAAACAAAGAAGCCGGTGGGGCCGGAGGCTTCTCTCCCAGAAAGTGTAGATGTGCTCGTAGAGAAACCGGAGGCCCGGGGAACCGGAGCACCACGCACTTATTGATGTGTTCAATTATCCTTGTAGACCTTGGGCTTCCATCCTTCCTTCAATTCCTTGTCGTGCGCGGCTTTGCGCTCGATCTCGCGGAACTCCATTTCCAGACGCTCGCGTGCACGCAGAATCTTGCTTTGCAGGTAGAAACTGCCGCCCTTTTCGGGATTGTTCGTATCGAACAGTTTCTTGAACCGATTCATCACATGTTCGAGGTCGTGTTCGCCGGACGCCGGGGGCTTGACGTTCAGGATTTTGCAGGCTTCATCGATGGTTACGCTCGAGGTGGTACTGGATTTGCCGGCTGCCTTTTGTTGTCCAGCGTATTTGCCGGACGCCTGGGCTTGTTTGTAGGCTTCGGCGAAGGCGCGGCCGAAGACCCGGGCTCCGGTCACGACAACTTGAGAGACGATGCGGTGAGCCTAGTAGTTTGTTAGATTTAATTTCAGGAATGGGAATAATAATGAGATCAGTGGACATACCATTGAGAAAGTGCCGTAGAGGAGGCGATCGCGTTGTTATAGGTTGAAGGAGGAAAGAAGAGAAGGGGAAAATTTCGGCTGCGGGTTTTAGTGTCCGGAGCTCCAGGCACGGGCATGAGTATAGGGAACGGTAGTATAGCTAGCGAGGTCATTTTGATTCAAGATTGAAGATACATTTTGAAGTATTTCTTATTAACTACCATCCATATAGAAATACATTCTAAAAAGAACAAAATTAGAACAAAACATAGAAATATCAAAATCCTTCACCGTATACCGAGAGTCACATGTCCACAACTTCGATATCCCCGCAGATCTTCTTAGACCGAACATGGTCCTCACTCATCCTAGACGATGAGCTCATTGTCACTCTATGACCTGTCCATAATTGGATGGCAGCTTTAGGTATGCTATTTGATGATACTTATCCTTAAACCCGGTCACTGATGGAAAAGAAAACAGACAACCTTCCGTGGATAGACTCCATGGCACCCTCATCGAACGCACAAGATCATGGCCAGTCGGATTCTCAACCGCCGACGGTCGCTGCCTTCTCTCCGTCGACGATTACCGGCTCGGCTCTGACCTCGCGCCAGCGCTCCAGTGTCATCGTACATCGCAAATCACCTCTCCTAGTGGCTACACCACCGGCTATCACTCGAGCCTTGGCCTACTCGCACCCGTTCATACTTCCTCTAAATAAATTTGTTGGTATCCTAACATGGACCTCCGGAGACCCGTGGCAGAGCTTTCTGCTGGTATCTACCTTCTGGACTATCGTGCTATATGGCGATACTATCATTCTTTGGGCAGGACCGATCCTGGTCGTGGTCACGTTGATCCTCGGCATGTATGGACGTCGTTACTCGCCTCTGTCATCGACTGCATCAACAGGCGAAAAACACAAGACCAAAGTTGCCCCAGATAGCTCACTGCGTCATCAGAAGAGTCTTGATGAAATTGTTGAAACTCTCCGCATCTTCACAACCAGATGCAATATCCTCCTCGAACCTCTACTCGACCTCACCGACTTCCTCTCCACCCAGCGTACTCCCACATCGGCGACTACAAAACCTGCGCTGACAGCTCTGTTCATCCGTATCCTCTTAGTCACCCCTGTCTGGATTGGTCTAACTCTACCTCCATTCTACATAATCACCACACGCCGCGTCGTCATGGTCGTCGGCACAATTGTTTTGACCTACCATTCCCGACCCGCCAGGGTCTCGCGTGTTATTTTGTGGCGGTCTAGAGCCGTACGTCGGCTCTGTGCCGCAGCCACGGGCCTCTCCGTCACCGATACCCCGAGCAGTCGACAAAAAGCCCCGGCTCAAGCCGAAGGCGAAAAGCAAGGCTTAAACATTTCAACGCGGCGGCGTGGAAACAACGCCGGTGTGCGGTTCACGTTTGTTGTCTATGAGAATCAGCGCCGCTGGCTGGGTATCGGGTGGACTTACTCCTTGTTTCCCGCAGAACGTGATGCCTGGACAGACGAACACATGAACCCGGTTAATCCCAAAGATTCCTTCGAGTTACCAGAAGTTCAAACAGGAGATGCCAAATGGCGCTGGGTGGAGGGAAGTGAGTGGCGCATCGAAGGAGCGGACAACTTCAATGGAAAATCGGACTCGAAGGGGTCAACCGGTGAAGGATGGATCTACTATGATAACAAGGTTGGTTCTTTCTCTCTATAGATTTTTTTTTTCTTACTGTATTCTAACGGAAATCTAGTGGAATGACGGTCGCCGCGGTGACGGATGGGATCGCTATACCCGTCGGCGCAAGTGGTACCGTGACGCTGAATTGGCGGACCTATCACCTCAAGCCACCGAGAGTTCCTCTGCAGAAACCACCTCCGGGCTCACGCAGGCCCTCGAAAAAGAGAAAGAACATAAGAACGACGACAACGCTGACGCACAAAGCATCGCGCCATCCACCTCCTCCAAATCTCAACGTCGGCGCTGGTTCAGCGGTACATATGACACCTACCCTGGCGGGCCGCCTGCTGACAGTGGGCGTCCAAATGCATCTATCGCAGCCGATAAGGCGAACGCCTCGCGACCCATCAGCATCAAAAATTCTCGCAAATTGTCTCATGCCCGCGAAGGAAGTGCGACAACTAGTGACAGCGCCAGTTTGCGCGAGAAGGAGATAGCGAATTCGCAAGATCATCTCGACCGGTGGTCAACTCGAGCTGCAGGCGGGACAGAAAGGGCGGAAAGGGAATGGGGGCTTAGCGATGAAGTGAACATGGGGTTGAGTTGATCGTGCGTTCTACACTCATGTATGCAATCAACCTAACTCGAATTCGCTACTTGCTACCTAAGGAATGGCCTTACATATATCCTAAGATATCCTTATATATGCTTATTGTTTGTAACGTAAACGGGGGACTTGTGAATTGTCTTTTCAAGTTAATCTTTTTGCCCCAATACCCGACCAGTAATGGAAAGAGTATGGAGTAGTGAGGCTATCGCAAGGCTTATAGGGCAAGAACCCACTCATTTAGTATAATTAATGCAAGATATATACATCTTGTCTAATATTAACAGGAATAGAGGCACTTCCGAAACCCACCACAAACAGACAGCAATGTGTCCAGGGCCTGTTGCGAATTTGCAACTCAGATGCACAAAACCATGTTCAGATCGCATAACGGAATTCCAAGTTCTCGCGGTCTGTTAGGTCCAAAAACTCGTGGTTCTCCGGAACGACGTAAGCATCACCCAATGCCTCCTTCTGCTGGTCGCGTCGGCGATTCTCCCGTTGCGATATCCACCAGATAATGCACAAGTCGAGCGTGACGATGAAATACAGGATGCAGATAGAGATCTTGGCCGGCAAATACCCTGGGGCATCTTTGGCTTGGAAGGTCTGCGGCGAGATGATGTTGCCGACAGTATAGGCGATCGTCTGGATGCAGGACACGGTGATCTTCTTGGTTGAGCCAGCCACATTGGTACTGGTGAGCCCAAGAATCGTTGTCCAACCGAGTGGAATGCCTCCGGTGAGGTAGTATCCCACAAGGGCCGGCACCCTGTTAGTTGTCGCCATTAAAAGCGACCCCACGATTCCGATGATATGGGCTACGATGCACCAGAACAGTCGCCGCTGTGTCTTCATTGCCAGATAGGTCAGGCCGATCAGAACGACCACCTCATAAGCACCCAGGGGCGTTACAAGCAGGAGACTTTCCGTTTTCGAGAATCCCATGCCCGTTACCATGATATTTCCAAAACTCGTGGCAATGGAATTTGGCACATTTGCCGCCATGACCCAGAAGGCGTAGAGCCAGGTGTGCGGGTCGGTGAGGGCTTCGTAAAACTGGGCTTTTTTGAAGACATTGCTTCCGATGCCCTGTCCGTTACCGCGAAGACGCTCCGCATGCATTGCCTTTTCTTCCGGGGACAAAAAGCCTGCCGTTAAAGGGGAATCAGGCAGGAGGAAGAAGAAGGAGATGCCGGTCACTACGGTCAGCAGGCCCAAGATCAGAAAGATGACCTGCCAACCTCGCAGAGACGCGCTTGGATCCCCACCGATGTGTGTTGCTACGCCGTATGCGACGTAGCCGCCGAACATCTGCGCAAATCCACACATAGAGAACCACAGGCCAACGCGGAAGGCCTGTTCCTCCTTCCGGTACCACTGCGAGGTAAAGACTACCCAGGCAGGTATGACGGCGGCTTCTGCGGCGCCCAGAAGCGTGCGACAGACCATCAGGGCGGCGAATGACTTGCATGCGGCCATGCAGGCCAGGATGGTGCCCCAGATGGTCACGTTAACTGCGACGTATTTTGCCAGGGGAAACGATTGCATGACGCGCATTGTAGGGAAGGCGAAAGCCAGCTGGCCGAAAAAGAAGATACTCGACACCCAGTTGAATTGGTTGCCCTTGAGGTTTGTGGACTCGCGCATCCCTGTGACACTGGCATAGCTGATGGCGATTTTGTCCAGATACTGCAGGAAGTACACGATGCAGATCAATGGCATGATGTATATATCGATCTTGCGTAACAGTCGTGCAGATGCTGCGGGATCGACAACGCTCGGCGAACCGCCTTCCAGTAACTGCAGTGCTCCATCGCCTGATGTAGACTTCACATGGGGGGTTTTTTCATCGACTTTAGGCGAGACGCTCTCTTCTGGTGAAATTGTTAGAGCGGTCATCCTGACGGTAGTAGCGATGATATCCTCCGATTGTGAATCCACAGAAGAGACATACGTTTGCTTAAGTACCCCGTATCGGCTGGGGATTTGGCCACCAACATCGATGGGCTAGCACGCCATCACGCTCCAAGCTGGCACAATACATCTTGCCCGTTGCGATTTTCGGGTCGTAAGTCATTTTCTTGGCCATTGTGGGTACTCGCAAGCGAGGTTAATTTATCTCGACCGGAGCCCCGAGCTTGGCTGGAGTCAACCCCAGCGATATAGCAGGTTTACTTGGGGAGTCAGAGAATTCAGATTGAACTGGCATCTTACACGTTACCTAGATTTAGGCCAATAGTAAGCATTTAAAAGGAAATGCTTAGTAAACAATCCCAGGATGCGGTGCACGTGAGACCCACCAAAATCAAGGGTCTGATCCCCGGTTACCCACTACGGGTAGGCTCGGATATCCCCGGTTCCCACCTTGTAGAGATCGGGTACCTTTTGTATAGCCGTTCTATACAAAAGGTACATAAATACAGCATAACATTCTCAACCATGGAACTTTCAAACATACTGTACTCCTAAGACTTAGATATAGATAGGAATCTAAAGAGCACCCTAGAGAACATACTTGATATATATTTCGTGACAATCAGATATTCGTGTCATTCATCCAAACATAAACCTATATCCCTAGCCCAATAAATATAGATACAAGAAGACTGCAATCTAAACCGCCGTGGGCTGTTTATGCAAGAGTCAACTGCCACCCCAGTTCCTCCACAATATCTAACCAATGCACATTTCTCTGCCGATCAATCCCAGTAAACCGAGCATCAGAATTAGCGTCCTGTCTCGCCCACAAGATCCCCAACAAATCCTTTGCACGCCTAACATTCCCAATCCCAAAGTTATCCTGTAGCTTGCTCAAGGAACGAAGCACAACCTCTCTGTCCGCTACATCATCACTTTCACATCCGCAGATAAAGATAGGGAACGTGAGGGCCGAGTACTCGCAGTGGTCACCCAACGGGAAGGTTTCAATGCGGCCAAGACAGCGGTAGACGGCGACATTTTTCGGCGTGGAGATGAGAGGAGCCCAGTCTTGTGCTGAAAGAGATGTGACCTCCTCTAGCTTGGTGTTGACGATGGTACCAAGGCTGGCAGTGGGAGGAGCATTAATGCGCTCCATGATCGAGTGGAGATAGACAAATCCTGCGTCACGGAAGCATTCAGCTACGAGTTGAAGTCGAGTCAGGGTTGCTGTTGGTGTTCCTTCGGGGATTATGTAGGGAATTGAAGTGTGAGACCAGGCGAGGAGAGATTCGTTTCTGAGATAGGATGTTAGTACGAATGTTCGACTGGACCATTTCATCTGTTACTAGAGAGAGACAAACATAGATGCAACACTGAGTCGAAGAGCAAATGTATCATCTTGAAGAGAAGGCAACTCTGCGATGCGGGCACATAATTTGAGGAGTTCCTCTGTATACCCAATATATATATCCAATTTTGGGATGCCGATATCACTGTCGACAAAAATATCCGTAGCAGTGATACAATTGCGGTTGCTGATCCGGCCCATGTTAAAGGCATACACGAATCTAGATGTTGATATATTATATTAGCGTTCGGTAATGTACCTTGCAGGGTGTCACACATACAGTCCGCGAAGGAACTCGGCTGCATCTCGATCCATTGAAGCGAATCCACCGCGTGAAACGAGCAGACGTTGCAATGCATTGAGATGAACAACCCACTGCTTAACGCTACCACGCACGATCTCATATTTGCATAGTAGACCGACTGCTAGCATAGCATCGTCAGGGAACACCTCCACTGAACACTTGTCTAGTGCTGTGCGGAGTCCATTGAGCGTTCCGCTATAGTATTTCAGTGCAGCTGTATGTGCTCCAAGCCCTTGGGAGCGATTTGCTAGATGAAGAGCAGAGATGGCACATACAGCCTTCATCAGCAGAGGTGATGACATTGCCCTGGGGATCAACATCGACCGAAGGGGGTTATCATGGCTTTCTAGATTTGCTATCAGTCGAGATCCCTGCTCCATGTGATATTGAAGGAAGTGAGTCTCATGTGCTGAGAGATGACTGATATGTCCTCGAGGCTGTGGGATCACTGCGACAGAGTTATGCAAATCTATAGTCGGGCTAGGACTATATTCTTCCACATCTTGAATCGAACTGGTAGCTTCCTCAAATGAGACACATCCCCCCAGAGAAATTGGAACGGACCAGCTCAGGGAGGTTCCCGGCCCAGGGGATAAACGAGTCTCAAGCCATGCATCTGATGATGGGGACGGTGCAGGTGAAGGGAACTGAGATGGCGAGGACGCACTGAGCCGTCGGCGTTTTGAAGTTTCCGTCTGTGAGAATACCTGCGCCGATGGACTTAGTGGCTCCACCCATATAGAGCCGTAGCCCTCGCATGCCCGGCCTTGCTTGAGACAATTATTGCAACTGACCAAATCAGTTACGTAATTCTAGATCAAATTCTAACTAACTAGCACGCACGCACCTTGGTTTGGTCTTGTCACAGGCCTTGCGCCTCTTCTTGCAGGTTATGCATCCCGAGCGAGTCCAGGCCGTGCCAGATTGCCGTTTCCTGCCCTTCTTCGGGGCGGAAGTGGGTTGGCCGGATGTGAAGGAAGACGATTGCGCCGAGCTATTCACAGGAAAGGCATTCATAGTGTCAAGGGGCGCCTGGGGGATATGGAGATGCTCTAAACGGTACTAGTGACAGCATGCTTATCGCAGATATTAGAGAAATTCAGACATGCATGCGCTGCTCAGAGAAAGATAGATAATAATGTATTATAAAGTGTATTATAATACACCTTCGGCGCTATAGTAGTCACGTGGGCGGTGTGCCTTCGGTAACATCTGCCGCCGCCGAAAAGCCCCCCCGCCACATAATGGGGAGCAGCAAGAACATAAGAAAATAAGAAAGAAAATGAAATTTCCGCCCTGGTAACCGGGTGTGTAAAGGGGAATAAGGCCTTGTCGCGTGCCGCGCGCTGTATTGGGTACCAGGACGGTCGTGAAGATGCAACAAGCAGAAAAAGAAAGACATGGCAAGGCAGACAACAAACACCACCACTCCTTTGGATCACCGTATGGTCACTGAGCCACGAGGTTCTTCTGGCAGGCTCTTCAGAGAGGAAAACAAATGACGGGCTCGTCTGCCAATAGTCTTCAACCAGTCCCGGCCACGACGGCGGACACGCTCGTCTTCGCAAGCAGGCAGCTTATGGAACTCCTTCAGTGTCTCTATGAACTACTTTATAGCAGATATAATAGCCGTAGTCTCATCATCGGACTCATCGACTTCCACGAGAGCAGCTATTAGGTAAGACTGAGGCCGGACGAATGGCGGACCTTGATCATCACCAGGGGGCTGCAGGGTTTGGCTTTCGTGGAGCTCTTCAGCGTGCAGCAGGGGTTGGGTTCTAAGGGATTCCGATAATTGAGACCTTTCACGGGTGTGATGTGTCAGGTCTTACAAAGATAGAAGAGTGCATCTATTCAGAATAACTAAGATAGGGAAGAAAGAAGAAGCAAGTTGCAAAGTGGGAAGCAGTTAATTAATATAGCTGCCACTTTACAAACAATGCAAACATCAAACAACATGGAAGCAAATATAGAAGCAAACATGGCAATCGTAACAACGGGGGTCAATGAGCAGGCTTGCTGCGCTGGACAGACTCTCTATCAGCGTACTGGCGAAAACGGAGCCGCAACTGCGGCCGATACTCTGGGAGACATGAAGCATCTGATAGTGATTTATAGTAGATCGTGACATCTAGGATACCACCACAGTGTGTGCCTTGATGCCGTAGCTTATTGCTACATACTCACTTTTTAGTATCAAGAATGCGTAATCAAACAATCAACTACCGTCGCGTTACATCATCGAAGTATCAGCTGCTACCGTAGTAAAGGGCATGTTGGTATCATTAAACTCGGTATTATTTGCTCTCCAGGTATACAATACTCATATAGGCAGTTTAGCCTTGTATGTATTGACTTATGTTATAGGTAAGTGACCCTCCCTCGGGATGTACCATACCCACTATCGATAACAAAGCCCACTAAACCAAATTTGGATAATTTCACGTCGACCCCACAATTGTGGATTGATGATCATGTGACTTTGCGCTTGAATTGATCTCCTCCCGTTACGAAGTAGAGAATAGGTTCTCTTGGTGTGGATCAGTGAGATAACTAGATTAAAAAGTATCTCGTAAGCCGATCGAGTCCTATCGCGATGAGTTTAGCCCCGTATCTCCATCTTTACTCCACGTTGCCCTAATCTATCAGAGCCAAGACTCTTCTTCTCCAACTGCCCTGGTTTTTTTACCCAATCAGGCAGGTCCAGCCACACCTTATGTAACCCGATAAGAGCCCCGGGGCAGGGCCCCTCAGGTGCGAGATATTTCAATGTACAACATTGGGTCTAATTCTCTCATTGGATACCTCTCTTGCCCTTTTTACTTGTCTCCTCCCACTTCTCTGTGGATTCGTGTGAGATTTTCCCTCCAATACCTCCCATAGCCGCCTCAGATCTCTATTTCTGAAGTGTACCAGAACGCCGCCAAAATGGTAACCAACCACGGCCCGCACCCATTCGACCCAATCACACCGGAGGAGATCAAGCTTGCCGTACGCATCCTCGAGGCGGCCTTCCCGGGTGTCTCTCTGCGCTACAAGCGAATTGATGTCAATGAGCCTATCAAGAAAGATGTTATCGCATACATTGAAGCAGAGCGTCTACGGCGGCCGCTACCCCCACCTCCGGCCCGTCTCCTCTATGTGCTCTTCCACCGCCTAGACACCGGCGCATTCTACAAGGCTATCCTCAATGCCGACAGGCGCACCATTGTCTATGCCAAGGAGCTTCCCAAGGAGGTTCAGGTAGGCAGAGCCCCTCCCACCACGATGCAAGCCATGGGTTGATCAATATCTCCGGTCTATAGGGTCCCATTGATATCGATGAAATTGCCGGAATTGAAGAGTTGTGCATGAAGCATCCTGCCGTACTGGCTGAGATCGAGAAATTGCAACTGCCCCCGGGCGTCACTGTTTGTAATGACCCTTGGATGTATGGCACAGACAATGACAACGAGGACCGACGGCTCTTTCAATGCTTTATGTACATGATTGAAGTGGATCACCCACAGAGCAATCACTACTCTTTGCCTTGCAAATTCTCACCGGTGTTCGATGGTCTCACTCATGAGTTGGTCCGTATGGACTACCTGCCCGGTGGTGCTGATTTCGAGACTACCTCTACCCAGCCTTGGAAGCCTGTCAAAGCAGTTCAGTACGCCCACGACCTCTTGGATGAGCCCATTCGCACCGATCTCAAGCCCTATATCGTACAACAGCCCGAGGGTCCTTCTTATTCGGTGGATGGCAATTCTGTCTACTGGCAGAAGTGGCGCTTCAGGGTCGGTTTCAACGCTCGGGAAGGTTTGATTATCTACAACGTTACATATGATAACAGAAACATATTGTATCGTTTGGCCGTTTCTGAGATGACTGTTCCCTATGGAGGTGAGTAGGATGGGAGCCTTATCACCCTTAACCCCCGATGGATCTGACTCGCATGCATCTAGATCCCAGAGCCCCCTACCACCGCAAGCAGGCGTTTGATGTCGGCGACACTGGTTTTGGCATGAATGCCAATCAGTTGGCTCTTGGATGTGATTGTCTCGGCCATATCAAGTACTTTGATGGTTACCGCAACGACTCCAAAGGCAACCCACTGCACCTGAAGAACGTGATTTGCATGCACGAACAGGATAACGGCTTACAGCATAAGCATACTAACTATCGGACCGGTGCTGCTACCGTTGTACGCAACCGCCAGTTGGTTTTACAGATGATCTGCACTGTGGCCAACTACGAGTATATCTTTAACTACATCTTTGATCAAGCCGGCAATATCGAATTGGAAGTCCGGGCCACTGGAATCCTTTCTACCGTTCCATTCGATAACGAGAATGGCCAAACTGTCCCTTGGGGTACCAACGTCGGCCCTGGTGTTATGGCTCCCTTCCACCAGCACATGTTCTCCCTACGGATTGACCCTGCTATTGATGGATTCAAGAACACCATTTATTACGAGGACAGCGTTCCTATGCCAGAAGATGAGAATAATCCATACCTTGTGGGCTATACCTCCGAGTCTACGGTGATGCGCACAGCAGGCACAGCAAACACCAGCGTGGATCGCCACCGTGTCTTCAAGATCCGGAACGACAATATTACTAACCCAATCACTTATAAGCCTGTTGCATACAAGCTTATGGCAGCTCCTAGCCAAATGCTTTTGGTCAGCAAGAAAGCTCATGGCTTCCGCCGCGCTGAGTTTGCCACCAAGCCAATTTGGGTCACCAAGTACCAGGATGATGAACTTTACGCTGCAGGCGAGTTCACCAACCAAAGCCGCCGCGCCGAGGGCGTCGAGACTTGGGTGCAACGCAAGGACAACGTAGAGAACGAAGACGTTGTCCTTTGGCACAGTAAGCATTCCTCTCCGCGAGTTGATCTGCACTGTATAACTAACAAATTCCTCCAGCCTTCGGTCTTACCCACAATCCCCGCATTGAAGACTTCCCCGTCATGCCAATGGAGCGCATTAGCGTCATGCTGAAGCCTGATGGATTCTTCAACAAAAACCCGGCTCTTGACGTCCCTCAATCCTCCCAGTTGTTCAACAAATCTTCACTCCACCCCGAGGAGAAGCCTGCTGCCTGTTGTGCCGGAGCTTCGTCTGCTGGCCCCAAGGCTAAGCTATACAAGCACATTGACTAGTTCGATTTCTTTTGAACCCGTAGATACCCTATACCCCGTCCCACGGTTCAAGCAAATATTCTTGTTTTTCGTCATGAATCGGCTTGATGACTCCTTTGATTTTTCCCCCTGTCCTTTTCGGTTGGGCTTAACGATACCTCATGATGTAACTACCACGTCTATAAACACAACGTTTCGATCATTCTTTTCCTACATGTAATGCCAAAGATATCTATCGCAAGGGGAGCAAAATATTAGTAGGGGTGTGGTTATATCCATTGTTGAATTACTTTGTGAGTGAACTGATTTATATTGACAAGGGAGGAATAGTAATAGTGCGCAGAAAATAGCAGATGACCTCATGTGAAAGAATTTATGGAACGCCGGGTTGAAACAAACCCGAAATGAAAATGGACAAGAGAATAGATGTAGAGCAGAAGATAAAGAAATGGAGGAAGAGATCTCAATGTGGATCCAACAAAAACAGTTCGCCAAGATCATTCCTTCATATGATGAGCATTCCCTTAACCGGTGGCGTTACCGACGGCCCGAATCAGAGCTGTGAGGAACATGACTCTCAAACAGGTCCTCAAGGTATGCGCTAGGAGCACGACCCTGCGGCGCTTGATTCAGGTTCAAGGAACTCGTTGAGCCACCCACATAAGAGTGGCGCTGGTTATGCGGATCATGGTGGACATCAGCGGGAGGCAGAGAAGGCGATGATAGGCCAGCAGTGGGCGAGTAAGGAGGTACTGCATTTGGAGCGGGGTTGGAGCCGCCGGCAGCGGCGTAGTACCCAGCGGGCAGGTATGTTGAGCCACGATTTCCCGTATTTCCTGTAGCGTGCAGATTTGCATGCGACCCAGTAGGACCACCTGCCGTAGGTGAAAAGAAAAGGCCGCTGCTCGTGCTCGGGACCCGGTTAGGCTTGTAGCTTGCGCGAGTGGCGGCGCCGAGTTTATCGAGCGATACGTCGGCCACCGGGGCGACGTGGTAGGGGGCTGATCGCTTCTTTCTGCTACCACGTAGGAGGCGCTTGGATTCTGAGGCGTGCCTTACGGCGGCGCGCCGAACTGAGCGGTTTACGGACCATGCGACCATTGCGCGCCACGCGAGCAGAGTGAGGCCGATCAGCCCTAGCGCGGCGCCGACAGCGATGAAAACTGTGCCTTCTGGAGCACTACTCTCTTTCATATATGGGGCGTTGGCTATTGGTGGTATCGTCACAACAGCGCCGCCAGTTGTGGTGGAGGAGGTTGTTGATGAGTTCGTTGTCGTGGAGACGGATGATGTAGTTGTACTGCTGTCGGACGTCGTGGAGGAGGAAGAGGAGGATGTGGTGGTTGTATCCATGGTTGTACTTGTGGAAGAAGAGGATGTTGTACTGGTAGTAGAGCTTGACGTCGATTTGGAAGTGGTTGAAGAAGTGGTTGTCTCACTCACGCTAGAAGTGCTTTGAGTGGCCGAGGGATCGTCGGTGGTCTTAGCCGCATCGGTATTCGTTGTTGTATCGTCCGCTGATACGGCAGTCACTTGAGCAGCGATAGCAATGACCAGAAACAGAAGCAGGAGGGATGACGGCCTGGCTTTCCCAAGCCTTTGCGGTAGAACTCGCATGGCAGCGTAAACAATCGCTTCTCCACAATGTGCGGGTCAGTAGGCGCCGATCCCAACGATATCGAGGAACAAAGAATAATATTATCGATTCAAGTCAGCTCATCAATGGAATCCGTTTAGCAAAGTTAAGGTCTCCGCTGATTCCGACAATGACTTGTGGTCTCTCGTGAAATATTGGCAGATGCAGGTTGCAGGTCACGGATCTACAATCAACGAATTTCCATATGGGGTGAGCGGTTGGGAATCTCTATATGTAATAAACGAAGGACTGTTGTTCAGGTGAGGCCAACCAGTTCCCTCAAAATGACTAGAAGAAGAGGCCTTTTTAACCGAAAAGACGCCAACGCTAAAGGAGAGGGTGCCTTAGGCAATCCTAAGACTGTCACCTGACAGCCAAAAAAAGATACCAGGACTTGCGCATGCAAATCTAACATTCGAAAAACTGGGAGAATATGAGATATCATACATGGGAATACGAGGTAATTGTCCCTGAGCCCCTGACAAAAAAAGAAAATCAATTGCAGCAATCGGTGTATTCCGAAAATATAATCCAACAAAGCGCTAGAAATCACTGCGCTTTCTTTTGCACAGCAGCCGAGGTGTCCTTCTCAAATGCGGCGTATGGAATCTCGAGGCTGCTCAGAGCACCGATGCCAATATACAAGATTGCGAGAAACAGGAAGGTAGCCATGAGTCCCATGAAGATACCTGGAGCAGGGTGAGTATAGCGAATAGAGAAGGCGGGGTTGGTAGATACATACCTGGAGTAAAGTATTGATATTCTTCGAAGAGAGAGGTAGAATTGTTCGACTGGCTCGAGGCACTGCCGTGTGCGGAGTAGTCCCGCTTGAGCTCCATGTGGAGGGAGTCTTGGTACGAATCGCCAGAGATGTCGTAGATAACGGAATCCGTCTCGGGGAACTCCCTCGGTGAGGTAATGTAGAGAATAGTATACTTTGACGAGGAAGGAATTCGATCGATAACATCGGCAAGGAAACCATCTAGCAGAGTTAGTGAGGAATAAGTGCATAGGCGGACTGCATGCATACCAAATCCAGAAAGCTGCTGTGCGCGATCCGAACCTAACGATAGCATAGGGAATTCGACATCAATAATTCGGGGACCTTTCTCGAAGTATGAGGGGTACGATCCAGCTTCACATTGTTAGCTCTGACGTTCTTCGCGGGTTTTGCCAAGTTCCGTCGTTGGCCGTTAAAGCAACTTACAGGAAGCGTCGACGGCGGTAGTCTGGGCCTTGCACTTCTCTTCCAAAATGCGTTTGACGTCCTTGGGTTCCACCAGACCAGCGACCTCGCTGATGCTCATCTTGGACCGGATCGAGCTGTCTTTCCCGAGCATCTTCGCACCTAAGCGGGGTGCTGACTTTCGCGTCGAGAAGTCGGAACTGTGCACACCAGGCTGGTAGACGACAACATAGTAATCTGACGGACAGGTACTGAGAGATGAGGAAAGGTTCTCGAGAAGCGAAGTTCCTGTCTGGATGTAGGCGGAGTTCGTCAAGACCCTAAGGGAGGACCGGTTAGTTAACCGCAGCGCGAGAGATTCAATCAAGCATACTCAGAAGTTGAGGCGAGGAAGAATGGCGAAGTATCTCTGAAAGCATTTACGGCAGCAGCGCCAAGAGCCAATAGCCCGAACCTGCTGAGATGCATTGTGTTCGGCGTTGGGGATGGGTCAGGTTGGCGATGATGTTGCCAACGGGAGGTGTCCGACTTGGCCTCGGAGGCGGTCGAGAGCCCCGACCCGCCTGAGCTTTCCATATCAACTTTTTTTTTTGGCTTTTGACGCAATTTCAACACAACCTACGATATACAAACGTCTATTCTCTATTCAATACAAATTTACTTGAGATTGGGATTTTCATTCACCATGGGTCCTAAGGATTTGAAAAAGCGGAAAATTGTTGCTGGGCCGAAAGTTGAAGAGGTCAATTTCGACGACGAATCCCGCCATGAATACTTGACTGGGTTTCACAAACGCAAAGTACAACGGGCCAAGCATGCGCAAGAGCTTGCCGCCAAGAGATACAAAGAGGAGAAAAGAGAAGCAAGAAAAAAGGTTCGACAGGCTTCAAATTGTGCCCAAGGCCATCCACTAATTTTTCTAGATTCGAGAGGATCGCAAAAGAGACTTCGAACAGGCAATGGCGGAGCATAAAGCAGTACTTAAGCGCATGAAGGAAGATGCTGGAGATCTCGGTGCAATGGAAGGCGAGACAGAAGAGGAAGATTGGGAGGGAATTGAAGAGCCTCCAGCAGTCGACTACGAAGCCGAATACGTCGACGAGGACAAATACACAACAGTCACAGTTGAGGAAATGGATGCATCCCGTGAGGGTCTGCTCAAGGCTGCCAGGGGTGAAGACTCAGACAATGAAGAAGAGAAGAAACATCCGGTCGAGTCGACAGAGGATGAGACAAAAACCAAGAAGAGAAAGCCCCGGAGTGCAGCCTCACAAGCAGCCAGGAAAAAGAAGAGAAACTTCCGCTACGAAACCAAGGTTGAACGCAAGCAGACAATGTTAAAGCAACGGGCCGTGAAAGCGAAGAGAGCAAAGGCGCGAAAGGGGGCAGAGGAATAAGGGAACCACATCTTGAAAGTGATACGACATCACATGTGCATATACTCGGCTTCAAGCAATTATTCATTAGTCAGGTTTACGGATCATAGGCGTTTCACGTTATGGAAAATGCAAAGAAGATGCAGGAAATGGTAGACACCGTAGTGCACGTTGCATGATAAAAAAGTTATTGCTATCAAAACGCTGTATCTGGTCCATATACTTGGGACCAGCGTAACACAAACAGTCACAGCATGAAAAAGCAGATGACAAACCAGAGAATGAAGCTTGTATCCAAACGAATGTTTCCCGATATCCTGCACCTATCACTGATTTGAGCCAGCTTAAATGTCGGCCATCTGGGATGCAAGGTCGTCAAGCTCCTTCTTCACAGCGCTGTGTTCCCTGATCGCATCCTCGTATCTTTGCTCGAGCTTGGCGTGTTGGTCCTCGAGCGCCTGCACCTTCCGCTCGTAGTGACCAGCCTTGATGTCGGTTTGGCGGAGCCTAAGTGCCCAAGATGTTAGTATGTAAATGTGAAAGAACTGGTGGCTGGTCGTACTTCTCGTTCGTTTCCCGCAGAGTCTTGTCGTTCTCCTCAGCCTCCTCCTCGAGGAGCTGCACCCGTCGCTGGAGTGCCTCGTTCTGAGTGTCGTGCTGCAGGCTCTGGCTAGCAGCATCCTTGGCCTCCTTGAGGGCGGCCTCTGTCTTCTCAACCTCCTCTTCTAGAAGCTGGTTGCGGTGGTTCAGGGATGTGATCTCTTGTTCCTTTGACAAATTCTCCTGTTCCAAGGTCTTGACCTTGGCCTTGAGCTCATCGACGAGCTCGTGAGCCTCATCTGCCTCAGCGCGAAGGGCGACCATGCGCTAAAATAAATACCAACATATTAGTAAGTTGTTAGTGGAGAAGTGATGGAATGCTGGGGTGGTATGCATATATGCATATGACGAGGGGCAGTGTGATTTTGGGAGGCAGTCAAGCTACCCCGCCGGCAGGGGTGATGACTTACCTCCTTGATCTTGTCCATCTTGAAGGTATTGAAAGGGAGTAAAGAAGATAATATGTATCGTTGAAAGAACAGTAGTTAGGCTTTCGCTCAGCGAGAAACCGGGCGAGTGTTGGATGGGTGTGGAAGATGATATGGGGAGAGTTTTGGGAGAGAAGGGGAGGAATAATGGCTGAGCAGGGAACAAGTAGACAGTACTAGCCCAACACGTACAAGCTCCACTACAGGGGAAGTACCGGATACTTACTGTGTACCAACGGCGTACCCGCGGTATGGTTAGGTACACAATCCGCCCTCGCTCGCAGCCAATCACCGCCCAAGGATCGACGCGTCTCCACGGGCAACCACTTGACAACACTTACAGGGCTGCATCTAGAACCTGTGCTGGCTCTTTATTACACTCAACGCAATAACGACACGAGTTGAATTTCTTTGATACGGTGCATGAGAACCGTCAGCTTCAGTTGGCCACCATGTTGGCTCTTCGCGACCAGGAAAACCTGGTAAATACCCACCAGACCGCCGCCGCAGCTAAGCCCTTGAACCAAAGCAAGCAGCTGGCACCCAAGACACCCGGCAAGGCACGAAATGACGAGAACAACCCGCTGGCATTTGGAAACCGCACCGTGAAGGGCAACGGGAACCGCCAGGAGAATGGAAAACCCGGCAACAACGCGTTTATGACTCCAATGGGTACGCGTGCTACGCGAAGATTACAGAATTGCAAATGACATTGGATAATTACTGACTTGTTTTCTCGCTCACAGTGAGGGACCGGGCTCCTCTGGGCATGAAAACGACCAATCTCAAAGCCAACAACCTCCAGACCCCTGCGCCCTTTGGAGGAACCAAGCAACCGAGGACAAACCGCAGACAGTCGACTGCCCAGAAGATCAGAAAAGCTGCCCCAGTGACGCAGCAGGCCCAAGCCAAGGTCCACATTGATGCTGCTGCAGATGATGTACCGGATATTGAATACATGCCGCCGAAGCCTAGAGGTACGCTAAGCACAACTAGAGCTGCAACCCCAAAAGCTTATTTCTGACGAGCTATAGATCTTCCGGACCTTCCAGACGATGTGACATATGACACCACATTCCCCCAATTCCAACCGAAGAACCGAGCTCTGGGTTTGGAGAGTGTTTACGGAAAGCAACAAATTGGCAGCGATGGACTCACAGCGAAACAACGCAAGTTCCAGGAGGATTCGGCGGCGTATGATAGGATGGTGAATGACATTATCATGAAACAACTCGACGACATTGGTTTCGAGAGCTCTGGTGAGAGCGAATCGGCAAAGACACTTCAACCAAATGCTGTCCCCTCAAAAAGGCCCACAACCACCACACGACACACTCGCAATGTGTCGACGCTTCGAGCTCGTGAGGCTGTCGCTGCGCTTGGCGGACCCCGGCCAACTGTTGCACCTCGAGTGGCCCCAATCCCAAAACCACGGGTGGCATCGTTGGCATCCTCATTGGTTATGCCCAAGAGGCAGGCTAGAGTTCCGTCTAACCCCTCTTCCATGCGCAACACTGCTGCTTCTGTCAACTCTCGTACGACCGTTGGCTATTCCAAAGGACGCAGTGTGTCGTCCACTCTGCGGGAGAATCATTCCCAAACGCAGAAGCCCTTGAGCTCGCAGGTCCTGTCTCCCGAAACTTATATGCAACTGTATGGACCCCCTCCGCTGGACTCGGAGATGTGGACTCGTTGCAATGCTGCTGGATGCTTCGATGCCCCGGACGAGATCACCCAGGAACCGGAAGAACCATTGCCCACGTTTGACGAAGATGATGAGGCCCAGAGCTTCCAGCTCACCCTGTAGGGGTACATTGCGAAAGATACTTGACATCGACAGGGGATTACAATTTTACTTCAGTACGGTTATGACTTGGCATATGGAGGCATTGGCTCATATGTTGTAGGGGTTTGGCGGCAAGCCGAAGGATCCCGGCGTTATGGAATAGTGTTATTGTACTTGTAACTGGATAGGTTGCAGCCCTTCAACCGCGGATCAAATTGTTTCAGGCGTTCTCCACTCTCATGATGATCCTTTGCCAAGAGGCATACAGGCGAGGTCGCACATGGATTTCCGTTAGGTGCAAAGCCTTATTCTAGGGAATTGTGAACCCTCGGTCACTGCTAATGGCTGTGTTCACAAAATTTTTATGAATCGGAGAAACACACTACGCGCTAGCTATGGAGCACATAAATCTCTGCAGTAATAATTCACATACCTTAGTGGAAAAAAAGAACCCAATGGGCGGCGGAGTAGAGTAAACTCGGTGTACCTGGCGGGTACCAGGCCCCCAGCCAGGCCGCCCAGGGAACGGCAAGTACCAATCATGTACTTCCAGGTACATACTTTGGTCTAGCCCACACCGCCCCGGAATTGCCCATGTCTTGTTATTTACTCTCTGGCCTCTCCTTTTCCTTTCCCATTCCTCTCTCAATTGACGCTTCGCCGCCATGACGACCATTCATCCGGACTCCACCGAGGAGTTCGAGTACATCCAGACTCCGGCTGCGCCCGTGCAGACCAAGCCTGCCTTCGATTGCGGTGTCCCGACTACCCTGGTAAGTGCATGCCTAGAGCTATGCGTGAGCGATGTTTAGTGATTCCAGGACCTAATTTGCTTCTTTTACTATTCAGTACCCGACTATTAAGAATGCCCCAGTTCCTGCCGACTCTCCCGGCAGCGACAGCTTCTCCAATGGCTTGATGATCGCTTTGGAGATCATCGTGCCGTGGTGGCTGGCTCGCCAGGTTGGTGGAGGTCTCTACACCACCATCTTCTTTGCTCTCTTCACCTCCGTTCCTGTCCTGGTGGCATTCTGGGCTGTCTCTTCCTCCGTTTCTCCTCGCAAGACCGAGAAGGCCAAGTACTGTGGCCGCCCCGTTGAGCACTACCTGCAGTTCCACAGCGAGCACGATCGTGCTACCTACCACGGCAAGAGCAAGATCCCCATGGAGGTCTTTTATGAGAAGTACTTCAATGGTGAGGTTGACTTCAAGGGTGATGCTCTGGAGTGCCTCGAGTACCGTCATGACTGGGCCAACTTCAAGTTCACCACTGGTCTCTTCAAGCACTTCCTGTTTGGTTTCATCCCCGAGATGCTGATGCACACTCGTTCTCAGGGTAAGCAACTCCTTATGCAGCTCCAGTGGCAATTCTAACACTATCTCTAGATGAGGAGCAGGTCCGTGATCACTACGACCGAGGTGACGACTTCTACGCTTGGTTCCTTGGCCCACGCATGATCTACACCTCCGGTATAATCAGTGATATCAACAGGGAGGAGACCCTTGAGGAGCTCCAGGACAACAAGCTGGCCATTGTTTGCGAGAAGATTGGTCTTAAGCCCGGTGACAAGGTCCTTGATCTTGGCTGCGGCTGGGGAACCCTTGCTAAGTACGCCTCGACCCACTACGGCGCTCACGTTACCGGTATCACTCTTGGCCGCAATCAGACCGCGTGGGGTAACAATGGTCTTCGCAAGGCTGGTATCGAAGAGGATCAGAGCCGCATTGTGTGCAGTGACTACCGCGATGCTCCTCGTATTGAGGGTGGATATCAACACATCACTTGTCTCGAGATGGCCGAGCACGTCGGTGTCCGCCACTTCTCTACTTTCTTGTCTCAGGTTTACGACATGCTCGACGACAACGGTACTTTCTTCCTGCAGATCGCTGGTCTCCGCAAGTCCTGGCAATACGAGGACCTGATCTGGGGTCTTTTCATGAACAAATACATCTTCCCCGGTGCCGATGCCAGTACTCCTCTCGGTTTCGTTGTCGACCACCTCGAGGGCGCCGGCTTCGAAGTCAAGGCTGTTGACACCATTGGTGTGCACTACTCTGCTACCCTCTGGCGCTGGTACCGGAACTGGATGGGCAACCGCGACAAGGTCGAGGCCAAGTACGGAAAGCGCTGGTTCCGCGTAAGTTTCTCTCCGGATTCTCCAAGTGGATCCTTCTGAGGCCCATGCACTTTCTTACTCACAAACTTTCTTAGATCTGGGAGTACTTCCTTGCTTCCTCCACTATCACTTCCCGCCAGGGTGGTGCTACCTGCTGGCAGCTTACCCTTGTTAAGAACATCAACTCCACCCACCGTATCGAGGGTATCGCTACTCAGTTCGGTCTTGCTGGAGCTCGCCAGAGCGCCATCGACCGTGCTGGCTCCCTTCCCAGGGCCCACATCGTCAAGAAGGACCTTTGAAGGATTGATGTACAATCATAGCCCTCATCTACTTCTCCAGGGTTCCATATCAGTTCCCCTTGGACTAGTATGACGTTACGTGAGGCGCGGCAATATGCTGATGCTGTTCTACTGTGAACATATTCAAACGTATAACCAAGCATGTATGACATGAGTGACATGACACGAGTGGAGGTGAAGCGAGGTGAAAGTGAATTGCGTGAGTGGTTGTGGAAGAAAAAAGACAGGAGCTGGTAGCGAAAGAGGCATGGATAGGTCAGAGGTCCATCTGGCTGGTCCGCCTGGATATCTATTTCGATATTTATCTGTGGTCGTGCGTCTATTTCGTATGCCTCGCCCTGTCTAAGGAGGATATTTGTACGAAGTCAACGAGTCCGTCTTTGTCATGTTATTTTTTAAGAAGTCAATGGACTATTTTCTTTAGACCGATACTTGCAGCGTATCCCTTCGCTTCAAATCAGTAACATTGTAACCTCCACTGAGCCTATTCCACAGATGACCAGTCATGAGTTTGTAATGAGGCCATGGAGCTCGCAAGACAACAGAATTCTAGGGCTTTAACTTTCTGCAACTCTAATTGGTATCGTCTAAGAAGTATTGATATGTGCCTTAAGCCAAACTCGAGTCTTAAATCATTAGGTTCGTCAATCACCAGAAGATCAAGAATGGCCATAAACGCAAGCCACTAACACCAATTAGATTTCTCGACAGCTAAGCGCCGAGAAGCAACGAAGGAAAAGAAACAAAAGACCAGGATTGCGATCCAATAGGATAAATGGTATATGTAAAGAGGGAAACAAAGGCAGGGTAGATGCAGACGTCAGACCAGGTTGACCCTAGGTAAGTATTGGTACAGTGAAGAGTAAACAGAAATCCAGGGAAAACGAAATTCAAAGCTTGTTGCAGGCCCAGCGATCAGGTCCAAGGAGTCTAAGAAAGCATCGTGCATGAGATTACACACATCTAGTTGATTGACCCCCAAAAGAAAACAATAGGCGTACAAGGGCGTGTGGTGAGGTGTTCCGCGCACGCCGGAAAAACAAAAAGAAAACAAGAGCCAAGCTCGGTTCTCGTCTATCGCTGCTCTAGCATTGGATTGGGTAGGGAGGGTTATCCGGAGTTTTGGTTAGGGCTAAATAAGCCCGAAGACTCGACCGTTGTGTTGGGTTGAGAGGGAGAGTTTTTCGGTGTTGCATTCTCGTTCCAAATCGCTTGAGATACTGATCAAAGACGAAAGGTATAGGTAAATTTAGTCCGCGTCGAATTTGTGGTTGTATTCACCGAGAAGGACGTCATCTGGACCCGGGCCATGGGTATTTCGAACTAGTAACAAAAGCGTGAGTGGAATTGTCCGAAAACCAGGATAGTGGTGCATGGGTCGCACAGCTAGGGTCAGGGGGAGTGCGGATGCACAGGGGGGAACATACTCCATTCAGCTTCCGTCCGGAAGAATACCCACATCCAACGTCGTACAACTTCGAGGAACATGAGCATCCATAATCCGCTTTCGGTTTCCGAGATCCAGCCGAGGCCTGGGACTATGCGCCATAGCCATGAGAAACGAAGAGCCAGATCCGCGATAATGACGTAGTGGTACAGCTTGTCGGATCCGAAGTAGCGATGCCGGCGGAGTCCATATGGATGGCTGCTGTCGCGAGATTCTGGGGAGAATAGAGTCATATCCCAATCCTTGACGACATCCCACCAGAAAGAATAGGCAGAGTTGATAAAAGAGACGAGAAACCTGTGGGGATTAGACAAAGGCATAGACACAACAGATGAGGAATACAATCTTACAGAAGGCGCATCATGCTAACCTCGCTATATCCACGTAGCTCCAATGGATTGTAGTTGCGCATTTTGGAGGCTATCCAAATGACCGGGAACGCAGTTGCATACTTGAGAGCGTTGGCCAAATGCTGGTTTAACTTGTGCGTCTCTCTCCGGGTGACTGTCCGCCGCGCACGATAATATTCAGTCAAACACTGACGAAGACGAATCAAGCTAGGAACCGCGAGGATGATCGGAACGACAATTTCACTTCCACAGGCCCGGTTGGGCTTGGAAGTAGCGGCGAAGCCATCGGTGAAGAACATGCAGAAGCTGATATACAGATCTCCGATCACGCGAGCATAGCTAGTGAGGGCATCTGCCAGCAGAATGTCACCAAACTTGCCATCCTTCGACTCGGCCAGACCGCCAATACTGATCCGCTTGAGGGTAAGGAGAAATCGGATTCGGCCGGAGCGGGAGGCGCGGTTGAAAGGCCAGATCAGAATAAGGAGAAGAACAATGTACACCGACTGCGGGAGCCAGTCCAGTCGCTCAACCAATTCAGGAGACCGGCGAGTAACTACCCAAAAGACGATGAACCAGAGAGCAAGTGGGATAGTAAAACATGTGGCGAGGCGGTAGACGGCGATGTGATGTGGGCGTTGTGAGGAGGATGTACGGGCAGGGTATTTGATGAGTGCGGGAACGTCCTGGAAGTATGGGAATCTGATCAGCCGTCGGGAACACGCTGGCTAGGTGAGGGGCGCCACTCACGATGTTGGCTTTTGCCAAGTATTGAAGGTTGAGACCCCATCCCCAGAAACCTAGCTCCTTGTGTTAGCACGCTCGGGACCAGACCCCACCGGACAAGAAGGTCACCTACCAGCGACCAAGATAGCAGCTATACGTAGCGGTAATGGGAAAACCAGCCCAAAGGCATCCAATTGAGCATGTTGATCAACTGCCATTATTCCATTGATCAGGGGGGAGGAGGCGGGGAGATCGCAGGAGGAATAAAGGGTTGAAGCAACAACGAAGACCCCTTGGATATGTAACCAAAAAGGAATGACTAGAGGTGAGTCGACGTCTTTGCAGATCCGGAAGTTGAGACTTTTCCAGTTTGAGGCCGCTCAGGGCAGTTTAATAGGCGGAGAGGAGAGAATACGCGCCTGGACTAGTCAGAGTCCGCGGATAGTCTGGAACCCCACAGCGTCAATTTGGGTATAAAATTAGAACTCATTCGAAGCACGTCGGGGGGAAGAGACTGAAGAGGGAGATCGTTACGGGATGTGACTGCTACAAGAATACGAGCGTATCCATGTCATCATCATCTCAAAGGGAAGAAGCCAAAGCCATGAACTTGGAGATTAAAGGCCCCTGGATTTCTTCACGAAAAGGGGTACCGGGGAGGGTTACCACCTCAGGTACATTCAGCCACTCGAAAGCCTCCCGCATTCGTCTGCCACGGCGTCCGACCATTTCAGGGACCTTTTTGAGGTCCTGGCGGTGGGGACCAATGACGCTTGCGGCGTATGGTCATCGAGTTACGGTAAGTTACGTATTTTTGACAAATTATGTCATATGCAGTCCAGGGGCACGTGATGCTGATCAACAGGAAGTCAGCTGACGTAATTCTATACCGAGGCATCACATCCGAGGACAACTCCGGGGAAATTGTGATCTCCACCGGGTACAGAAGTCGGGGAATTGAGCCTGTGACTCGTCTTGGGGATGCACCAAGTTAGCTATACCAACTCTCTATAATCCGTCATGGCGGACGACGACTCCCATCTCTCGCTATCAACCCCGAACTCAGCTCTCGGCTCCTCTACCTCACACTTCTACCCTTTCGCAACCTCACCAGACATCATCCGCTCGCATGAGAAGGATTCATTCCTGACGGGCAGTCTGATTCAACAATCTCAAGGGATCGTTCGTGCTCTCCGCGGCGCCCGATACGCTCACACCCACTCCGACGCGATCAAACACCTCACAGAACTCCTCTACTTCTCCCTAACAACCGCCATCGGCAACCGCACCCTAGGCGAAGAATACTGCGACCTCGTACAACTAGAAGATGACACACTTCAATTACCGTCAATCGGCCGTCGCGTGGGGTACATCCTGAGCAGCATTCTAGTACCGTGGACACTGCAGCGGCTACTCCCTGCATTGCGACAGAGAATCCGCAACAAGCTCGAGCGCAACATTGCACGCCAACAAGCACGAGCGGCGCAGCAGGCTGGCCTGCTCAACAAGCCCCAGTTCTCAACCACCCCGACTAAACGGCCGTTGTTTACGAAACTGCGTATCCAGCAGTATGTCCTTGAACACCTGGACTCCATCACATCCTTGTCGCCCATTTATGCGCTGAGTATTGCGACCTTTTATTTTACAGGCTCGTACTACCATATCTCCAAGCGGCTATGGAGCCTACGTTACGTTTTCACAAAAAAGATGGACGACAATGAGCAGCGCATCGGATACGAGGTTCTGGGTGTATTGCTTGTTCTCCAAATCGCCGTGCAGGGATTCCTGCACGCCCGCAAACTCGCCGCGAGCATGAATGAAGATGAGAGCCAGTCTACCGACGCTGGCCAGTCTCACTCGCAGGATGGAGCTGTTCTCGCTTCAATTCAGAACCCGTCTTCTATTCCTCTCCTTCCTGCGTCTGTGCCTCTATATGATCTCGAGGAGGATCCTGGCGCTGTCTCATGGATCCCCGAGGGTCAGCAGCGGAAGTGCACCCTGTGTCTGGAATTGTTCAAGGACCCTAGTGTTACAACCTGTGGACATGTCTTTTGCTGGATTTGTGTTCGGGACTGGGTTCGTGAAAAGCCCGAGTGTCCGCTCTGCCGGCAGGAGGTCTTACTATCAAAGGTACTTCCTCTAAGAGGGTAACTATCTGGGTAGTCATAAATTCTAGGCTAGTGCTCTCATTCTCTTCATGGCTATCGCTGAAGAGAATGGTGCAGTCGATACATGTGTATACACTTTTTGGACAAATTATATACCCCCTGTTTCTATTTAATTCGAGTATGCTCTCTATGGTCTGTAATTTTTGATTGGATTCGGACAATAGATCGCCCAATATGCGTTTCATGAGAATGACATGTGTATATACAGAACACCACCACAAGGGAAAAAAATGGAAGGAAAAGGCTCCCCTGATCAAAACTGCACAAATATATGTATTCTTGTAAGACTGGTAAAATAAAAGAGTGGGGTATTGAAGAGGTAAACAAATTCATGTATGCATATCTACATGGTCAAATCAATGGGTCCTCTTCGCTGTTGACTGCTAGTCCTAGTGGAAGAACAATGGGCTGATTGAGTTCAGCAAATGCGGGACGAGGCGGCATTGGGTCCATGGCTTGTCTTTTCGCCTCCATGAAATGGAATAGACGAACGCAAGCGTAGGGGTCGGTAGCAGCATCTAGAGAAGAAACAAGATTAGCATCGAAGGAGAGGAATCGTGCAAATCTCGAAGTGCTCACACTGAACTTGACGATAACTCAAATTCCGAGTCCAATCACCGCAGCGGACATCGTCACTTTTCTCGAGAGGGAGACCGAAATGCTCGTTTACTTGCTCGCTGAGATTGACGCCCCTCTTGTTCACCAACTTAGGATTGTCTTTGCCGTATTTGACCAACTTGTACAAATGGCTGAGCTCGAAGGTGGCTTTGGCATCGATGCCGAGATACTTGCGCAGCCGTGTACAGTCTGCCTTGATTGAAACACCCACTTTGATGATATCGGGAGATTCAACGAGGCGTCTCAATGATGGAGAAACTAAGTCCTCCAGAGAACGTGCAGGCTTGAAGAGTGCAACCTGAAAGATGGCGATACGCTCCTCGTTTGCTATTTGGATCACCGAGACATTGCTCTGAATGCTGTCGAAGCCTGATGCTTGAGCCTTCCATTCCATGTCGAATCCAATGACTTTGCTCCCGAGGAAGTGTTGCACGGCTTCTTCGGTACTTTGAAGGGTCCGGCAATAATGCACGATGAGTTTCCGGCCATCGGGGCTTTGCTGTGAATTATGGGTCCAAAACTGGGGCGTCGTAAGATTGTTGGCACTGGAACCAATGTCTGGAGATGGGCTTGATTCAGCTGTGGAATCACTTTCTTCAGCAGATTCTGGACCATGTCCATTCGTGGTATCCTGGATCGTGGACAAATGGGTTTCAAGTGGCTGTTCAATCAGGGAATTATCACTGACACCACTGCTTTGTCGAAGCTGTGCTTGGTGGAAAATTGCACCCGTGCTGTACTTTCTCCCATCCTTTGGTCCTGGTTTAGCAAATGGATTCTTCGGAAGCATCATTGGCCGTCCATTACGTGTCCTTGTGCCTGGGAATTGATTGCTGGTCTCTGTTGGACCTGGTGGGCGGAGGTCATCAAGACGTGGCTCTGTGCTGGGGCTCACATCTTTACTCTTCCGAGTCATGCGTAATGGCTTGGGAAGAACCCGACTAGAAGCTGCATTGACTAGGAACGGGTTGAACTCAGGCATATCGAGACTCCTCGGTTTTCTCTTCCGGGGTTTGGGTGATGACCTGTAGATGATCCGACCGTCCTGATCGTCCTGACCGGTAGACGCGTTGACTAGGAACGGATTGAACTCAGGCATGTCGAGATTTCTGAATTTTCTCTTTCGGAGTTTGGGTGATGCCTTGTAGATGACCCTACTGTCCCGACTGTCCTGACCGTCCTGACCGGTAGGCGCATTAACTAGGAACGGATTGAACTCATGCGTGTCGGGACTCCTCAATTTTCTCTTCCAGGGTTTGGGTGATGACTCGTAGATGACCGGACTGTCCTGACCTTCCTGACCGTCCTGGCCGGTAGGCGCATCAATTGAGAGTGGTTTGGATACAATATTGCCCTCTGTTGTTTGACCCTCAGTCTCTATTGTCGACAAATTAGGAGGTACTTCGCGTTTGAGGCGGCTCTCCCCTTGACTACCAGCTGACTCGGCTGCATCCTCTTGTTTAACTTCCCTCTTCAGTCCCCGCGTTCCCCATTTCAAGGAAGTTTCCGTGGATATCACAACCGGACCGGACCTTTGATTGCCCTGACTCGCAGGCGGAGGCTCGATATGGCTCGGCGATGGCCCTTTGATATATCTTTCAAGACGGCTTTGAGATAATTCGATGAAAGCGGCCTTGGCAGATTCGGATTCCTCTCGTTCCCTCTTAAGCCTGGACTCCTTCGTGGAAGAACCCAGCTCTAAGATTTGGGAGTTTACGCCAATGTTGCGCTCAATCTCGTTGTGGATGAACTCCCACTCCGGTCGCTTCAGCCGGATGGCCATCAAGGGAATATAGGCCCCACAAGCGATCTTGCCCATGCGATCGGTCCATTCATTGAAGGCACGGGTATCCTGGCTCAATGGGTTGAGGACTTGAAACTTTCCAGCGAGATGGACACGTTGTCTCATTGAATGTAGCAATGTTTCCGATTGAAGACGCAGCCAGTTGAGATGTATGTATTCAGAGATCATCTGTCGAAGAAGGCCGCGATGTTTCTGGAATTCTATGCACCAGTCGGCTATTTGTGCAACAGTGGGCGACCGAGTCTCCTCGGGGACCCTAGTCCACAATTCCCCGAGATCACCTTTGAGGCTGTGGTAAAGATACCAAACTTCATTTTGAAGCCCCCATATGAGAACTTCACTCATGAGCAGTGGCGCTATTACATCCAACTGTCGCCAGTAGATATGTAGGTTAGGGCTGCGTGCTGGTCTTCGACTCCGAAGCTGCTTGTATTCGAGTTTGATCTTGTTGGATATCAGGAGTGGACTTTCGTCCAAGAACCGAGCCGAAGGTGAGTGCTTCGGGGCACCCAGCGCAATTGCAAGTAAGACTTGCCTGTCAGTAGCTTCAGGCGAACGTGCGGACGAAACTGCCGTCATGAAATCCTTCAAATTCCATAGTTCACTTTGTCGAAGTGGATGCGAAGCCATCTGCCTTCTGAGCCAATATGCACGGTGATGATGCGCACATTTACTAATTTCGAGATAATTATGCTCAAGGATTTCTTTGTACTGGCCAAACACCCATTTATCGGATGCCCGAAGGTTCGAGTGTGCTTGAAGGGACGAGCAAAGGTCCCTGATAGGAAAAATGCGTGTGTTATCGCTCTTCAGTCGTAACTCCAAGTAGTTTCTCCGAATCAGTTCGCTTTGATGAAGAGCTCTATCAATTCGTTCTCTCGCGGTACGCCGGGGTCGTAGGAAATCCTTGTCGAGGTAGTTTTGCAACCGACGTATAGACAGCTCGGAAAAGTAAACCAGAGGTGCAAGGAGTGTCTTTGTAGCCGTATGAAGAGACTTCTGCCAACTATGGATCTTCTGGGCGGACATTGCCAGCTGACTTTCCCATTCTGGAGTTTTACCAAAAACAATACAGCAGAAATCATGATCAATCATTCGACCCGTCTTCTCTGCTTCCGTGACAGCAGCTTGTATTCGGTCCAATCCAATTATAGAAGATGATAGATCTATCACTTCAGCGATATAATTTTGAGTGGTCTTTTCTGCTCGCAGAACTAATCTCGTGCTGTCTGAGACCATCTTTGCGACTTCCGCAGTGATGGTGCTTGACAGGCTTTCCAATTCAGTCACACATTCTTGGGTGGTTTTTTCGGCATGGAGAACCTCTTTTGTTATCCGGGAGACCACCTCATTGATTCGACCTTGAAATATTGATGAGAGAGCTCCATATTCAGCTTCATAGGCTAGTATAGCCTTGATGGATTCATCAAGAAGATCATCAGCATGTTTATACTTCCACTGGATATAACTCTCAACAAGTTCCTGATAAGAAGGCAGCGAATTGAGCTCCTCCTCAACGATCTGACGTCCATAGACTCGGGTTTTCCCCTCTACTCTCGATCGGATCAAGCTGCCTAAGTCTCGATGTTGGGCAGGGCGCACAAAAGCAGGCCGGCCTGGAATTCGTTGCACCGGTTTTGGTGCGGGTTTTGGCTCTGGAATTTCGTCATCGTCATCCCATATGCCTTCTTTGCGAGTGGTATTGCAGAAGTTCCGCTTTGATTGAGAAGTCACAGGCGGGGCGTACGAGGAGCTTGTATTCGGTAAAGACACATGTCGGAGCCTTGAGACAGATCGTGCGCAAGCATGGAGGCCACTGTAGTTCAGTTAGAAAATCGCTATCGGAGCTGGAAAAAAGATGAAGTGTGTTTACCGCTGACGCTCGAAAAGTCCTAATCGCAGTAAACCATAGGATCTGTATCCATCGATGTGACCGCTATGTCTTGCAATCGAAGATTGGGTCTTCCGACTTGCTAAAAGATTCGGCCGCATTGGCATAATGTGTGACAAGCATAGTGGACTAGCCCGGAGCCCCACGAAACAATCGAATACAATCGAATTGACGGACAACAGGTGGAGACTCAAACGAAACTGCAGCTAGAAAATCGAGTGAGGCTCAGGATAGCACTCCATGTTGCGGAGCTCTGAGCGCGCAAATCAACTTTCAGAGTTTCCTCTAAACCACATTGGGCTTAGTCTCCCGGGTCGGATTATTAGAGATGCCGAGCGACGAACGATCACGTCCTTTTCTATATCGATCTTGCCCACGCGGAATGCTCGATCGCCTTTGTTTTAAACAAGACACTTTCTAAGAAAATAATTACAAGCGCCCTCATTTTCTATCTCCAAACACCATGGCTTCTCAGCTGCTTCCTCTTGGTCCGTGCCTGACCCCAGAAAACCATGACCCCGCTAACTGATCTGATAGAGCTCATTGATAAGTGTGTTGGCTCCCGGATTTGGGTTGTCATGAAGGGCGACAAAGGTCAGCTAAAAATTCGATGGTTGAACATGAAAAGGAAACTGTACTAATGCTTATGAAGAGTTCTCCGGGACCTTGCTCGGATTCGACGACTACGTCAGTGAGTATCCCTGCATAACAAGTGACGATCTCACCAGGCACTAATTTCGATTTAGACATGGTTATGGAAGATGTGACAGAGTTGTAAGTGGTTTGGCTGTTTCGATTTTCTGGCTTTGAGCATTTTTCTTCCGTGGGCCGTGTTGGGTTGCCTTGGCTCCCCTGAGCAGTGCTTGTTGATATCCATCTTTGCAAACTTCCGCGAAATTCTTGAGAGTCACTCTTGTAATTATGCCCTGGACTAATTTCCTCCCAGCGACTACACCGGTGCTCAGATCAAGCTCCCTAAGCTCCTGTTGAATGGGAACAATATCTGCATGGTAGGTTGAATCCACCTGAAGGCCATCTGGGTGATATACTAACTCTTCAACCAGTTGATTCCCGGTGGTGAAGGCCCCGTGGCAAGCTCATGAGTGCGATCATGAGCTCGAGATACCCAGTTCTTGCCGTGACGAAAATAAAACTTTGTGTATTAATGATACCGAATCCAACGAGATACAACAAGATCGTTGAATGAATGAAGCTGCATGTCAAGCGTGATTTTGGTCCTCCCTATTTGTGGTCTCGGTAGCGTGCCAGTATTGAAGTAAGACTAAGAAGCTGTTGTCAGCGCCAAGAGAATGTGTTTGCCTAACAGGATATTCGTAATCATGGCTAGCCACAACCTTCCGGCGAAAGGGTCCAGCTGCAGCCTCCAATGATATACGAGATCAAGTATGGAGTATGCAGGAACTCCGTAGTCCACAAAAGGCCACGGGACAATCAGCGGTAGTCGGCAGTCAGCAGTCTAAGATAAGCTCGCCAATCAGAAGTCGTCTCAACCCGAGACCAGGGTATCAACGGCTAAACCCGGTCGCCGCGCGCTCCGGCTATTAACAAGATTAAAAGCATCTCATTGATACGAGTAAAGGCCGCTGCCGCGTGCTGATCGGACAATTCTTCGGTGGATATCATGATGTATGAGAGAAGCGGACTCCAAATCGTTTAACTACTCCACATTTAACGTGTTCAATGGCTAGTCAGTTGACTGCTGTTAAGTGGAAATTAATGATGGCGAACCTTAACGAGCAGCTAATTATCTAGATTACATTATTCAATGAATAATAGTTATTCGGTACATCTAGACAAGTTGTAGACTAGCCTAATGGTAGTGCTATGCCGTAGAGCTCACTTTCGAGAGTCAGCCCTCACAATAACATAACTACGTGATGTGATCTTTCAATGGCGAATCTAAAGTAACATAAGCTGCCTGGGACCTTGGAAAAGTTGCACTTAGTCAGGGACAGGAAAAGGGGTCGCAGTGCACACGGGATGTCAGGGGGCTGCAGATGCAGCGTCAGCTGTCTGCGGATAATCATGGATATTAGTTGAGTATTCACCTTCAATACCCCAAATTCTCTCATTCTGAAGGTCTCAGTGCTGTTTCATTGAGCCGTCTTTCCCCAGACTCCAGAGTTGACTAGTTGACTAGTCAAGTAGTTATGTGGAAACTGTTACCTAACGGATTGTCATCCCCGCATTTTATATGCACCTAATGTTGACTTCGGATTTACATCAGGTCCTGTTTATTCTGGTCATGTTCAACATGAGGCTTTTTAAGCTGAGTTCTCAAGTGAGACAAACTATTGGATACCAAGCGCCTCATGGACTTGAATGGGACTTCCGACTTGGCTGTCGGGAATATGAACACGCCGAGCAGGAATATTAGAGAAAAAGTATGGAGTGTGTATATTGTGTCTTTGTCCATCCCGTGGCGGTGGCGAACATCCCAGTGCGCATTGCGTGCTGTTTGGCCCGGGCTGGGCTTATTTATGGGGACTCTCGTCGGCTTGAGTAACCTCAGGTGAAATGTTCGGAGTACTCCGAGGATCATAGAGAACATTTTGCGGGGTATTACCCGTGAACTTCTGTCACTCAACCTTGGAACTTGACGAACAACCTTGGAAAGATCCACGCGTGCCCAGGCGTGTCCAAGGGGCGAGTTAACCTGCAAATGTAACCGATTCCACAGGAGCACCTACCTATGTAGGCAATGTTGTACAACCCTGTATGGAGTTTGGGACCATAATCCGGGCGCAGCCGCTGACCTTTCAATCGTCGGTCGGGCTTGGCTCTAGTCACCGGAACACAAACGCCAATGCAGCCCGATGTTACTGTGGCTGTCTGTTGCGGGAACGTGGCCAGTAAAATCAGCTACTGCGCGCCATCGGCTCGGAAAGGCTTGAGTGGCTGATAGTCAAGCATAGACTCAATCTAGCTCGAGGCCGGAGACGGTGCGCCTTTTTCTCGCCCCCCTATGGTCTGACCGCGTTGCATGGACCAGACCTTGGAAGTCGTGAAATTCCCTATCTCAGAAAATGGTGATGGGCTTGACCCGCATTGCGGACATGCAAGATAAGACTGGTGGGCCCGTTTACACATTTCGATTTGGCCACAATGAGGTTCTATCGAGGTTGAAGTCACACGATTGTGAACACCTTGAGATCTGTTAGCCATGATTAATGATTAATGTGATTAATGTTTCTGAGACGGACATGTCCGAATCCAGCGAATGGGGCACCAAAGTCTATCGGCGGACCTGGGACTTCCTGATCGAGGTGTTTGCCAATTGCCCAGTGAACAATACGAGGGTCTTACTGAACGCGCAGACACCAGGCCAATCACTACATTCTATGTTGTATAATCAATCTCCTAGCACACTCTTGGCTTTGTGGGAGGCTTCTCCCGTGCTTCCATGCATATCAGTGGCAGACCGCCACAGCCACGCAAAAAAACCTTCGCTTCGAAAACGCCGACGCATAGAGTTTTGCCTAAGCACAGGGTTTCGTGGCGCCATCCCTCATCCCCACCAGAGCTCATGCCAGTCTCTAGTAGCGAACCCGACCGAGGCGGTTTCAAATGTCCGCAATCGATCGTCTGCCTTTCTGAGGCACATACAACACACACAAGCCAGGAGGCTATACCGAGGTGACGGCTAGGAGAACTCAATTGGGGAAAGTTGCGAACAAGCCTCAGTGGGGCGCATTCCTCCATCCATATGGCATTGCACGCATATCCCTGTGGCCCATAGCGCATGCCACAGGAACGGGGTCCGCCGGGAAGCCTTCCCATAGGCAAGGGATGAGCAACGAGAGGAATTCCCCTGTCGTCCACTGGTCAGCACAGGAATGTGAGTATGTTCCTCCCAAGGTAAGGTTATCTCGTTCCAAACTTAGAATGTCGGTTCTGGGAGATAAAAGTCTTCTAGAAGGATGCGAATAGGAAACCTTGGAACCCGTGGCCACTATGGAGTACGTGTTCCAAGGTTCAAAAGTTGCCCCGGTGGAGGTCCGGGGGGACAGGGATGTGCCCAGGTGTGTTCTTATCTCCCGAGGTTTGTCTGATTGGGCAATGATCGACTATCGTCCACGGGTAGAGTGCGGAGAGACTGACAGATGGGGTTTAGTGGATCTGGGGAGTTGCCTCTTTCGGGCTCCGGAAGCTTGGCTTTTTCCCTGTCCACCTGAATATTATGATCCTAGATGAAGTTGGTCAAGAGTTGTGAGTATGACTGCATGTATTCATGTATGCATGTAAGACGAGTCAGGCCATGGAGATACTCAAGCTAGGGGGTGTAGATATTAGCCATCCATGACTGATAGATCCTCCCGTCCCGTTATGACAGTCTAAATCACGCGAGAGATAGATAAGTAGTGGCGCTACCGGACGGGGTTCCACCTGCAATAATTATCCATTTCGCTTTTGCCTTTTTTACCTTTTTTACCTTTTTTACCTTTTTGCTCTAAAACAATAAGATAGCCGGGTGAAACACTATGGAGCTTCCACCTGAGTAGGGTCAAGAGGGCTTATCTCGCTTTGACCGTTTGCAGCCTTCCAAGGATATACAACTACACATGTATGAATCATGATCGTGACCGTGTGTAACTCATAGCCTCGACAAACAGAGAGTATAGCGTACAAATGCATCATAAAGGTTAATTAAAAAGATAATCTGGCCACCTACTCTCGGACTCGAGACCCAGAGCATGCCAAGATTATCAGAAGATTAAATGCTGTTAGTGCGAAACTCTAGTTGGTCTAAGCGCATGAAAGCAGATAGATTTAGGTGCTTTTGATTTAATTTGATTCGATTTGATTATATGGAACGTAAAATTAATTGCATTGCTTTTATCTGAAATCGGACTGGTTGTATTTATACCTTCCCCCCCCTCCCAAATGGTCAAACCTCTACTTGTTTCACCTCTGTGTCGGTTCATTGACCTTACATCCCACAGAACCTTCAGCTCGAGCGAACAGATATTTATTATTTCTGTCCTGAGCCATACCACCCACTTCAGAAGAGAAAAATCTCACCATGGATGAGAAGAAGTTTGAGGAGCACACCGTCCAGACGGGATCGGACGCTCCCCCATCCTATGGCGACTCATCTCCAACAAAAGGAAGCGTGGGCCGACGCATCCTTGACAGCTTCAAGAGAGACCCCAACCACACTGTTCTCGGTCGTCCTGGAGCCGATGGCTCTGCCGTCGATGTCGAGGCTGCCGCCCATAACACTGCCCACTCACCGCTGCAGCGACACTTGAAGGGTCGTCATCTGCAGATGATTGCTATCGGTGGTTCCATCGGTATGTTCTCCACTGATTCTTCTCCGTCCTATTCGGTCTCGCTAATCCTATTTACTATGTAGGTACTGGTCTTTTCGTTGGTTCCGGAACTGTTTTGGCCGCCGGTGGTCCAGCCTCAGTACTGATTGCCTATTGCTTGATCGGATGCATGCTTTACTGTACAGTTCACGCCTTGGGCGAAATGGCTGTTCTTTTCCCCGTTTCCGGTTCTTTCGCCCACTATTCGACTCGTTTCATGGATCCTGCCTGGGGTTTTGCTATGGGCTGGAACTACGCTCTTCAGTGGCTCATTGTTCTACCCTTGGAGATTGTCGCGGCTTCCATCACAGTCGATTATTGGAATCCAGGTGTTTCAAACGCCGCCTGGGTAAGCATCTTCTGGGTTGTGATTGTCTCAATCAACATGTTCGGTGTCAAAGGTTATGGTGAAGCTGAATTCGTCTTCTCCATCATCAAAGTCATTGCCGTGCTTGGTTTCATGTAAGTTACTTGCTGTCTGGTGAAACTTGAACGTCTAACTGACTTGTCATTAGTATCCTAGGAATCATCCTCAACTGCGGCGGTGGACCCGAAGGTGGATACATCGGTGCCAGGTACTGGTACGACCCAGGTGCATTCAGGAACGGTTTCAAGGGTCTCTGCAGTGTCTTTGTCAATGCCGCGTTCGCCTTTGCTGGAACCGAACTTGTTGGTCTTGCCGCCGCTGAGACCGCCAACCCTCGCAAGTCCCTCCCGACTGCCGTTAAGCAGGTCTTCTGGCGTATTGCTCTCTTCTACATCGTTTCCCTTACCCTCGTCGGCCTCCTGGTGAGATACGACGACCCGAAACTTATCAGTGGTTCTTCCTCCGCCGACGCCAAGGCCTCTCCTTTCGTCATTGCCATTGAGAACGCTGGAATCAAGGCTCTGCCTTCAATCATGAACGTTGTGATCATGATTGCGGTCCTCTCTGTCGGTAACTCCTCCGTTTACGGATCCTCGCGTACTCTTGCTGCCCTTGCCGAGCAGGGCCAAGCCCCCAAATTCCTTGCCTACATCGACCGCAAGGGTCGTCCTCTCCCCGCCATTATCATTGCATCTGCCTTGGGTCTGCTTTGCTACCTCGCCGCCTCGGATGTGCAGACGACTGCCTTCGAATGGATGATGGCCATCTCGGGTCTGTCATCTATCTTCACCTGGGGTTCCGTGTGTGCTGCCCACATTCTCTTCCGTCGCGCGTGGAAGAAGCAGGGTCACAGCTTGGATGAGCTTGCATTCCGTTCCCAGCCCGGCGTCATTGGCTCGTGGGTCGGTCTCATCTTCAACATCCTCGTGCTGATGGCCCAGTTCTGGGTCGGTTTCGCCCCCATTGGTTACGGAGATATGACCTCCCAGGAGATTGCCTACAACTTCTTCTCTGTCTACTTGGCCGCCCCCGTCGTTCTCGTTTCCTACGTCGGTTACAAGATCGTCTACAGGACCAAGTTTGTTAAGTCCTCCGAGGTGGATTTGGACACCGGTCGTCGCGACCTTGATATCCAGCATCTGGTTGAGCAGGAGCTGGCCGAGCAAAAAGAGTGGCCCACGTGGAAGAAGGTTTACAAGTTCTTCTGTTAAGCGGGTGTTTTATGTTTTTTTCTTCCTTTCGACATCCCATGTACCACATCTTGATCTTGCATTTTATCTTGAAAGCTGGCTGGTTTCAAGATTATTACGATACCATAATTGTTCTATGAATATCATACGAAACGTTGATACACTATTTTTAACCATTTCCAAACACTACTCCATAGTATACTCCGTATAATCTCGAGCCTCCAGGCTTGGCATATCTGTGGGGAAGCGTTCAGACCCAAAGTCAAGTCAGGCATCTGGGCATGACCAAGGCTTACAACATAGGGGTAGGGTACCAACATCTATAGTGCTATTGCACTCCAGGGCTATACATCTGTATTTTCCAATACATTTTGATTGAATGTATAGTTATTATTAGCTGCCCAGGCTCACAGCCACAATGTAAAGTCAATGCGCAATTCAATTGTAAACAAAAAATAGACAAGACACACTCCCCTCCCCCTTTTTTTCCTCGACAGCTGAAAAAAACAGCCAAATTTAAAGATTTGCAGCCAATTACCACCTCGGCGTATTTTTCACTCCAAAAATAGCCCAAAGTGGATGCAAAGACGGTGGGGGAGAGTCGGGTTGTCAGCCAAAAGGACGCTTGTTAGGCGGTAATGGTCTGAGATGTACGCAAATCCCCGTAATATTACGAGCCACATGTGACGCCCTACGATCTGGAAATCCATGAACTCCATCAACTCCATCTCTATCTCCATCTTCATCTTTCCCATTTCGGTCTTTCTTTGTTTTTGCTGCCAGCTTCCCTGACGACTTGCATCGCAATTCGCTTGGCCTGGCTTTCGCTCATTTTAGCTTTGAATTCTTCCGCGATATCGGCGCCTAACACCCTGCGCACACTCTATTCTCTCGCATTCCAAAGTGATCGTCTCTGCTTCGTCATTGGTGTCTCGGTCTATGCGCAGTTCCATCCCGCGTCAAAATTTGACTTTGAATTCATAACCAAGCCAGCTGGTCTTCTCTCGGTGACTTTGATCATATCGCAAACTCGGAGCCTCATCGCTCCGATTGACTCCCGTTTCGCGCTTACTCCGCCCTTCTACGATTCGCGTTACGATTCGCGTTTTCCTCCAAACATACAACCTCATCGGTGACAGCTGTCGGGCCCCTTTTCCTTCTTACGCCGATCATAACGTGTCTCCGTCCGACGGTCTAAATCAGCCTTTTAGCCGTCCGCCATAATGCCCGGTTTCGCGGACTCTTTCTGGACCCCCGACTATGCCTCGGGCCTGGGGGTGCTGTACGGGAAGCTGCAGCAGGGAGTTGTGGAGAACAAACAGATTTTGGTCATTGCATCCATGCGTGCAGATGCAGAAGAGCAGTATGGAGCACGCATGGGAGACATTGCCCCAAACGTGGATAAGATGACGGCGCTGGGATTCGGCAAGGACGATGGTGCCAGTGTCAGAAAGGTTTGTGTCGGACGCATAGAACAGACCAGAGCGAAGGAAGACTGACATCGCGCGAATCTCGTCATAGGCATACGAAGGAATCCGCACCGAAATGGTCGAGGCTTCCAAGAACCACCAAAAGATCGCCAACAACATCCGTGAATTGGTCGTGTCGCCCTTCCGGCGTTGGAGCGACCAGCATGAAATGCGTGTTCAGTATTCGCATGACGCTCTCCAGGGCCGCATCAAGGAACACACCAAGCAAGCGGAACTGGTAAGGAAACTGCGCAGCACTTACTTCAACAAGTGTCGTGTGGTTGAGGACCTGGAGGAAGAGAACAAACTTGCTTTCCAAGACCCCGAGACGAGCCCCAAGATCAAAGTTCCCCCGAAGATCGTTCTCCCTGCCGAGGAAGAGCCCGACGAAGACCCCATCGAGTTGGGTGAGCGGATATACCCGCCGGACCACATCAAAAAACTTCTCACCCATATGCTTGATCACATTAAGCTTGGCGAGGCGAAGGTTCCCATTATCGGCACTTATCAGAATGTATCCACGGGCGCGGATATTGCGCAATATATTCAAACCTACATGGAGGCTGACAATCTCGCTCAAGTGGAGATAATTGGTCAGGATATGGTTGACAACGGTCTTCTTCGCTTGGTTGGAAATATGGGCAATGTCTTTGCCAATAGCTCCAAGATGAACTACCAGTGGCGCCCCAAGGTTTTCCAACTCACTGGTATCCCAGAGAAAAAGAAGCCTCTCATGCGTGTGACCTCAGTGGCGTCAAGCGAGGATGGCAACGGCAGCGAGTCGCCTATTGCAACTGTCTCCGAGATGCTGGCCGGCTGGAACCCCCTCAATAACCCTTACCCGAACGAGACACCTTCGGAGAAGCTTCGAAGGGAGGCTTTGGAAGCCGATGAACGGTATAAGGTTGCCGTTCGTAGGCTTGACCAGATTCGCTGCCGACTGGAGGAAGAAGTCATTGGCCAGCTCAAATTCATGGAGCAGTGCGAGCTGGACCGTCTCAAGGCCATCAAAGCCGTGGTTCTTGACTTCTCGGGCGCAATCAGCAATGTCATTCCCAACCTGCAGAGCACAGTGGATAATATGATGCTATATCAGGAAACAATACAGCCCCTGGGCGACTTGAGATATCTGCTGGAGAACTACCGCACTGGTGGATTCGTGCCTAAGATCCAAGCATACGAGAACTACTATGGTTCCGTTGAAGGTACAGCCTTGGTCATTGCCCAGATATGAAAAGTTGCTAATCTTAAACTCCACCAGAACAAAACTTTGGTGTCGATCTTGAAGCTAGAGCACGTGCTGACCGCAAACGTGTTCCAATCCTGGTGACCACCATTCTGACCTACCTCGATAACCGTAAGAAATTCATGAAATATATCCGGATTTTGGATCCCGCTCACAAATCCTGCAGGCTACCCTGAACTTGAAGGTGATGAAGCACGGCGAATGATCTGGCTGACCGAAGTTGATCTGGGCACCACGCACAAGCTTCGTCAAATTTTGAACAACAGCAAAGCCGATTATGCCGAGGTGTTGCCTCAATTCGGAATTCCAGTTATTGCAAGCGTTCTAAGATTGTACCTTCTTGAATTGCCAGGTTCGTTCCTCTCTTGGTGCCTTCATATATCCTTATGCTAATCCCCGAATAGACTCATTGGTTTCCTCGCAAGTTTACGAGATCGTGAAAACAATTTATTCCACCACTGCTCATGAGACCACGGAAGAAGGGCGGATCAAGGTTCTCCAAAGTACCCTTGGACAACTCCGCCTCGTCAATATCGCTACGCTTGATGCCATTATGACTCACTTCACGCGCCTGATTGATTTGACCTCGGCTGACGAAGAATACATCACTTTGTTGGCACAGGCCTTTTCTCCTTGCATTCTCCGCCCTCGCATAGAGAGCAGTCTCACGATGAACGAGCGCCACAGCTACCGCCTGATCCGTGATCTATTTGCTCACAAGGACTCCATATTTGGCGAACTGAAGCGTCAATCGAGTGCGCTCGGGATGACCAGCTCATCCTCCAACCGTCCACGGGCCATCAGCACCGACGAGAGTAATCGTCGTGCGGCGATGGAGGCCCGCCAGCGAGCTATTGTCAACCGTAGCCGGGCAACCAGTCCTGTCAATCGCCAACGGCATCGACGTGACCGCTCGAGCGGTGCTTCCGAGATAGGCCGGTTCCCGATCAATGTCAGCAGCCCTTCAGATCGCAGATCCACCCGCGGTACAAGCCTTGATGTACCGGCCAACAAGGCTCTCCAGGCCGAATCTGAGGAGGCTCCTACCGTGAACACCCAAGTGACCGAAGCTGTTACCAACGGCTCGTATACTGAGTCTCCTGACTCGGCTGCTGCTACCAGCAGCACCCACTCTAGCTCCCCAAGCCCCCCTCCTGTTTCTTCTGAGGAAACAGTCTCCGATGACTCCCCAACTCCAACTCCTACTCCGGCTGCAGTACCCGCCGAGTTTGAGAAACGTAATTCTATGTCCCGCTCTTCTGGCGCTCGATCTAGCCGCAAGCCAGGCCTTGGTAGCTTGTCCAGCTTCCCTACTGGCTCGGCTGTCGGAGCCAATGGCACAGAGAGCAATCGAAGCAGCATTGCTGAAAGTGAGCCCAACAGAGTCACTCTGGAGGACAAGCCTATGGACGACTAGTTTTGAGGATCTGTGGATGCGGAGGAAATCCTGTACAGATCAGACTGGGAGTAGTATATCGTGCTGGGAGGAAACATGCATTATTGCATCACACTCCACTCACATCTTCGTTGCTCCCTGATCATGGCGAAGACGACTTGGCGAGTGACAATTTGGAACGTTGCCTTTATTTTTTTTCTTGTCTTTGTTTCTCCTTTTGAATTTGAACTTTTACTGCATGCCTCTTGAGCATGCATGCATACATACCCTGTCCTCTCTGCTATGTTACCGCAGAGGGGATTGTTCATCTCCCTTTTACCTTGCCTCTGTTACTGCTGCTGTGTCTTTGCCTCTTATGTTTCCTGATGCATTCCCTTTTTTGCCCTCGTGGTGTTATCCACTTGGTGTATGTATACCTGATCCTTTCTCGTGCATATGAATTTCTTTCTGTCCTATATATAGTACTACTCTGATGGTGTAGTTCTGTAGAATTTACATGGAATTCAATAGCCAACAACTGTTCTAATCTTGTAATCTCTTTTTATGCCTGAAATTACTGTCTCCACTAAGGTGTTCGGGACAAGAACCACCGAGCTTAGCTTCCATTGACTTGAGAATATAACATTCTCCCTGGAAATATATATCACTTTGGTCTAGGATATACTCGAGAACATCCCCAGAATCAGACAGCAAAAGTACTTTGTACGACTAACCCCGCATATCTTCCAAGCAATCTACAACTTGACTTCCACACAATAAGATACCCCAAGCTAAGCGCAACAAGAGAAACAACACAAAACAAAGCACCCAAATACACAACAACCCCAAGCAATGCCACCAACAACCCAGATCCCAATCGTGGACTCCCACATCCACCTCTTCCCAGAAACGCACCTGAAAACCCTATCCTGGCACAACGCCAACAACCCACTCGGATCACAACACAGCGTAAACGAATACCGACACGCAACTACACAAGCCAACGCCACACCCGTCCTCCAGGGCTTCATATTCCTAGAAACAGACCGACTTTCCTCCATCACGGACTCAACCGAACCACCCAACCACGGCTGGAAACATGCCTTGGACGAAGTTTCCCTGCTAACACGCATAGCCCTCGGCACACCAGTCCCAGGCGAGGGCCACGTCCCGAACGATAAAACGCTCTGTCTGGGGATTGTGCCGTGGGTGCCTATGCCCGGCGGGCCGGATGTGTTGAGCGCGTATATGGAGCAGGTCCGCGGCCGCACTGGGGAGGAGGTTTGGGAGAAGGTCAGGGGGGTTCGGTATTTGGTGCAGGATAAGGCCGAAGGGACGATGCTTGGGGATGGGTTTGTTGCTGGGTTGAGGTGGTTGGGGAGGGAAGGGTTTGTTTTTGATCTTGGGGTTGATGCTAGGTCTGGTGGGTTGGGACAGTTGAGGGAGGCGGTTGAGATGATGGGGTTGGTTTATGGGGGGTTGGAGGGGGCTGAAGGGGTTACGATTGTTATTAGTATGTTTCTTCTCTTTTTTCTTTTGGGGTTTGGGTTTGGGGTTCTTCTTGCTGACTGCTGTAGACCATTTGTGCAAGCCTAACCTTCGTTTGGAGTCGGATGATACTCGCTCTCATCCTGATTTCCTTGAGTGGAAGGATCTTGTGACTGAGATGGCGAGAGCGAGTTCCAGGACTTATATGAAGCTTTCTGGGGCTTTTTCGGAGCTTCTACCGCTAGAGGCGGAGTCAGAGCCGGATTTCGATGCAATTGTTGAACGTCTACAGCCATGGACTGATGTTGTTTTTGACGCTTTCGGGGCGGACCGTGTTATGTTTGGATCGGATTGGCCGGTTTGCAATATTGGCGGTGGTGGGAATGATGTTTCTTGGAGTAGATGGAGACGTGTAGTGGAGGAGGTCTTGGAACGGAGAGGATTATCTGAGGAACAAAAGAGGGGTGTATGGGGAACTGTTGCTTTGCATGCTTATGGTATAGAGATCTAGGTATGGAATATAGAAATGCAGATCACTTGCTCGGAAACACTATATATATCCTCATTGCAGGTTGACAAACAACCCACCATCAACCAGTAGCTGCGCACCAGTCACATAACCACTCAATTCGTTACAAGCCAAGAAAACAGCTGGCCCAGCCAAATCCCGCGGTTGACCAAGTCTGCCCAGCGGAATTCGACCTTCCATATAACCCCGCTTAACAGGGTCTTTCATATCTTCCTCATTAAGCTGGGTCCGGATAGTCCCCGGCAGCAGCGCATTACACCGAATGCCATACTTGCCGAGCGCACACGCACACGACTGCATAAGACTTAGCACACCGGCCTTGGTGGGAGTGTAATGTGTCTGCTGGGCACCGCCGACCAGAGCGGAGATGGAGCTCACGCCGATGATGGACCCGCCCGATGGTGACTGGACCAGTGCCATTTGGCGGGCTGCGGCTTGGGTGGCGTAGAATGCACCAGAGAGGTTTGTCGATATTGTGTGGTTCAGGAGGGAGGGTTCGAGTCTAGCGGGGTCGTTAGAAAGGAGAATAAGGGTGAATTGTAAATGGATATAGCTCACTCTAGGAATTCGGCGAACTGACACACGCCTGCGTTGCTCACGAATACATCTAGCCGACCGAATGCCTCGACGGTCTTTGCGACGAAGTTCTGACCTGTCTCTGACTGCGAAATGTCGCCGGATACCGTGAGGAAGCGGGTCTTGGCTGCTTCCTCTTCGATCTCGTTCACGTCTTTGTACAGTGCTTCTAGCAGCGCGTCTTCTTTTGCACCGCCGAGGTGGCTGACGGAGACTTTAGCTCCGTGACGGATGTAATCAAGGGCGATTGCCTTTAATAAAGTTAGTGTGCTCCTCTTCGTTTTCAATCCAAATGAAAAATCATACCCGTCCGATGCCTGTGAGGCCACCAGTGATGGCGGCGACTTTGCCAACTAGTAATTGTGGGAAAGTCATTGAGGATGTTGAGACTACATTTGACCTCCACTACTCTTCCAATTCTCTCAATCCTCACTTGGGGCGAACGCGTGCTTTCTCGAGCTCGGGATTTCGTGGTGATGTTACCCCGAGTGTGGGGATACCCCGCATCCTACAGGGGATATGGCTACGGAATACTCCGTACATTTTTTCTCTTTCCCTTGGCTTTTGGAAGTTTCCTTGTTACAATTTGTACAGGAATATTTGGAGTTTTAAGGTAAAATGTAAGAGAGTTGCGACTCGTCTTCGCTTGTGTATAAGAGCATGGAAACTCCTGTACTATTTGAATGATAATCATTATAGGAAGGGGCATGAGATGGAATTCTATGGATCTTCAAATCTGATGTGTATGTACATGATTCTCGTATAGTGCGTAAGTAACTTATAAACATGAAATATATCACAAATAAAGACAGCGAAGAGTTCCGTCAAACCATCAACATTACGCCGAGCCATTGGCAACCTCCTCGTTGTCGGGTGCGCGTAGGGACTTCTGAGGTGCTGGCGTAAGGATAGCAGCAGCAGGAATCAGAGGAGCAGCGGGATTGAGTTCCAGGCCAAATCCGGGTTTGTCCAAGGCCGAGACGTCAAGGTAGCCCTTGGTGGGAATGGGCTCGTTCAAGAAAAGGTTACCAAACACAGGTTCAACAGTGTGGCCATCGGCAGAGTTGGCAAGGTACTCTTGGAAGGGACTGTTGGACTGGGAGACGACGAAGTGGTACGAGTAGGGACCAGATGCGTGAGGCACAACGGGAAGATCGTAAGCAGCAGCCATGGCAGCGACCTTGAGCAGCTCAGTCATTCCACCAACCCACATCACATCGGGCTGGAGGATGTCAAGGTTGCGGCCCTCGATCAGCTTGCGGAAGCCGTAGCGGGAGTACTCATGCTCGCCGGTGGTAAACTTGACAGTGGGGTGGGCACGCTTGAGGAGCGCGTGGCCGTCGAAGTCATCGGGTGAGAGGCACTCCTCCCACCAGTCAATATCGAGTCCAATAGCCTCGCAGCGCTTGACTAGCTGGATTGTGTAGGGTACATTCAAGGACATGTAGCAGTCTACGCGTAGTGGGAAGTCGGCGCCGACTTTCTCGCGTTGCTGACGCAGGTATTCAACGTTCTTCAAAAGGCCCTCGGTACCCTCGTCAGGACCGTGTGGCAATGCCACTTTGGCGCCGATGAAGCCTGCGGTCTTTGCGGAGCCAGGCTGGGGACCGGTGCAGTAAAAGTCCAGTCGGGTTCGAGTAGCACCCCCGATCATCTTGTAAACGGGCTCTTTGCGGATCTTGCCCTGCAGATCCCACAGAGCGAGGTCAATGACCGAGATCACGGCGACGGGCAGACCCTTGCGGCCGTAGAACATCGAGGCGCGGTACATCTTCTCGAAGAGGTCGTTGGTGTCGCGGGGGTCTATCGGAAATATACTTCGTCAGAAAGATCTATTGTTCTATGTGAGATGGTGTACATACCTGCGCCAACCAGGAAGCGGTTAAAATGTTGCTGGGTCAGCCAGCATGCAGGCGGACCTCCGAAACCAGTTGCAAAGCCCTTGGTTCCATCAGTGGCCTCAATCTCCACACAGAATGACCCCAAAACATTGATTCCCCATGATGTTCGCGAACCACGGAATTGTGCCCACTTGCTCATAGGGGTAGCGATGTTGCTGTCGACCAGCCAGTGGCCTCCCTTGACCTGTAATGATAGTTAGCATGTCAAATTACAAGACAATTGACATCTCAGAGCTCTTGCATTGTGGTAATCACCGCCAGAGCCAACACCATCAATGATGAAGGTGCGGACTTCCTTGATGCGGGGAAATTCCGTTGTTGAACCCATGGCGTATGAAATGAACAAGTCTAAGCGAAAGAACCTAACAATGTTTTAGGCGAAAAGATAAAGAAAGAAAAACAGAGATCCAACAATTGCGGGGGATTCACGTCTATTTCAGCGAATTCGCATTCCAGAAGCCGAGGCCAGCTCGGGGCATTGCTAACCCGAGAGACGGACAAGCGGCGACTCGGACAATTATTGCGACAACACATGTTTAGTTTCTTATGTCAGGCTATATGTGGATTGGATGAAAATTCTCTTGAGATCCTACTTCTTGAAGCTCCCCGTCTAACCATTGTGTCATAGCATAGCAAATAGGCACATATTGTCTTTATCGTACGTGACCAGACTCGCAATGTTGACCTGCATTAGCTGCAACCGCCACATGGAGCCATCTGGGTAGGCCAGGCGTCCAAATAAATGCTCTGGCTACCAAGTCTGTCTTTCTAGTCTATAGCTCTATATTGCGAGCTACTATGGAGAGTATCCTAACCCACACATATCTATTACCACTCGCGATCTCTAACATTGAACAATGCCCATAGCATGCTGAAATGCCTAACAAATGGAGCGATGACGCGACCAAGGAGACAAGTCCCGAACCCGACGCGAGGACGCACTACTTCAAAGGCGGCAAGAATCACAATGTCAGCCAGGAAGAAGAACGCAACTGTTGTCAGGAGACATTGTGACCCTTCCTGTCCCAGGGCAATTAGATCAGCAATGACCGCAACCATCTGTATATCTGTAACGATTGCTGGTTTGCACAGTCTCCAGGTTGATAGAAGCGGGGTGCTGGCCCAAAAGATTCCTTTACAAAGGTAGGCCGCTTCGGCCGAGGTTGCACCCAAGAACCATCGTCTGCGTTGCACAAGTAGACTCTTGAAAGAAGGGGCCGGCTCCGTCTCAGAGACCACACCAGTGTGCACAGCGGTAGCTCCAAACCCAAACTCTGCTCCAATGTACTGAGTCAGATGTCGGTCCTCGCCGAAGGTGTGCAACCAGTGCTTATCCAGCGTCGAGTGTCTGCTTTCACATGCTTTGATATATTTGTCCCAAACCCTGAGCAGAGAATCAAAGCGAACGTAAATGACGGGTCCGGAGAGACAGGCGACATTTCCAAGTGTCGATAAGACGACTTCGATGAAGATGCTATAGATGAGATAATCTGCTTCTTGTGTCGCTGCGTTCCAAGATGACGACGGATGTCTGATTCCTTGCACTGAAGTCATGGCAACAAGGTTGCTCGAAATTGAGAGATCGTGACACTTTAAACGTTTCGTATACAATATCAGCATATCTCCCTCAGTATCATCAAATAAGGAGCAACAACACTCACCAGGCGTCTCCCAAACAACCGAAGAGCTGACTGGTTGATCACAGTGTCCGCGTCTAAGAAAAGAACGCAAGTCTCGGAAGCACTTTCCACGTAGTTGCTGTGAAAAGCTCGGATGTAATTAACTGTTTGCTCCTGGCAATACGTCTTTCCACCATGTTCGAACGTGCTTAGAGTTAAATTGGCAGTTCCAGCCTTTCCTTGGGCATGTATAGACTTGTCGGAGTAATGTATAGTGGCCTTCGTAACCTTCAGAAGTTCCCTGAAGACCGCTTGGTTATGAAACCCATCGAATGATATGAAGATATGTATGCGACTGCCATCGTAGGTGGAGGTGGCAACTGAATTCATGGCATTCATGATCATTGACAGTGGCTCAAGAAAGCAGGGTATTATAACTAGAGTCATGGGTAGACATTGCTCGATTAGTCTTCTTGTCTCGTAGTCTCTATTATCACTTTGTGGTTCAGGCCTGTTGATGTTTCTCGCACGTAATACTGTGAGAGAAGCAGTACAGGCGGCAATGACTCTGGCCGGGAGATATAGTGCAACGTTGAGTAAGGCCAGCGGCCTGAGCAAGGAGCTCTGGGGAGCTATGACAGCCACAATAAAGAAGCACGCGGATGTAACGGAAATAAACCTGATAGTTCGAGTAGATTTAGCAGACGGCAAGGTCCGCGCAAGAGTGTTAGAGCTCACCTGAATATCAAGTACAGCGACATGACTGTGAAAGCTATTATTACTTGCCTAGTCGTGTTCATTCGGCAAACCTCGCAGAGGATACAGTATAATAGCAGAAGATCTTCCACAAGTTGGCTGATCTGAAAGAATGCGACTCCAAAGCCAGATACAGCACATAGCCAAAAGACCTACATATATTAGTCCCTAGCTCAAATCGTGACAGCAAAAGCAGCCGCTCACAAGTGAGTACATCTTTATATCTCCAGCCTTGGCACAAAATGTTATTGGTGATCAAATTGACAGGGTTTCTAATAGTACCACTGCCGTCTAATGCCTTGATAGTTGAACGTCACGTGAGGAGTGCGTCCCTTGCTGTGGTATTCCACTTCCAGTAGATCAGGCAAAGAGGATAAGATGAGAAACCACAAGGAGCAAGTCAGGTTTGTGTAAGAACTTATACCTCATGCCATTTTATTTGCTATTCAGCATGTATATATAGTGAACAAACAGCCGGCGGCTTGGTAAGACTCGACTGCTTAGTTGAAACAGCCCCATCTTTCATGCCTCACGAAAGAGGGGTAACTACTAGCCACCTCAGTGGATATATGGATACTCTTGAGTCATAATATGGCTGACTGCCTAAGGACATGGGTAACTATTTACATTTGCCCCGACTTTTAAACTAGCCTGAGGCTCAAAGTTAATGCCGAGCTTCTGGAAATATGAGCCTGACCTACTGGGATCAAATGAGATTTGCGACATACACACATGTATGACGTGGCTTTTTCACTCCTACCCATATGCATTACAAGTTCAGGTTTAGGCTAAGAGTAAGGCCGACATGCTTTGTTCAGCCTCGTAGTCACATTGATACACGTTCAGCCAATGGCAACATTGTTGTCAATGCACAGCCTAGAGCCCATCCAACATGAGGGTTGCAGCCGTGAAAATACTGATTGGAGGATCGATCAGGACATTACCGTTGACTTGGCCCAAGAGAGAGTGGAGGATTTGAGTGCGCTCCGCTGCATTATGGTCGTCACATTCTTCCGATAGTCCGAAGTTGTTGTACACCTTGCACAGGGAGCGTGCCTTGACCGACTTTCCTTCACGGATTCCAAAGAGTGAAGACCGGGGCTGTACCAGACATCTTTGCTTGGCGAGGCTCTCACGATGGCAGGGGCTACTAACTAGTTAATAACTAGTTAGGTGGACACACGCCGCGCTTACTAAGACCATGTAACGAGGTAACTAATTCCCGGCCGAGCTGCGCAGCCCAAAACACATAGTAAATGCGATAAATTATAACTTGATATCTCAGCAACCACGATCATACATCATTATTTTGAATATAAGCCGATAGTGATTGATAAGACTTTGAAACTATATATATCAATTTTAAGAAATTATAATTGCTGCATTATAACGGTATTAATAATTACGTTGCTGAAAGCTCAAAACATATATATCTCAACTAGAAGGAGAAGCTCCTATAGACCACTGTTGTTGAGATATCAAGTTGTAATTTATCGCATTTACTATGTGTTTTGGGCTGCGCAGCTCGCTCGGGTGCGCAGCTCGGCCGGGAATTACCTTAATTGGGTATCCATATTACCTAGGTGTACTCCGTACGGTGTACAACCTTGTCTGCTGAACCCCTACAGAGATCATGGGACTAATGCAGTATATACGTGTCGTCCGGTTGGCATAGCCTCCCTGCAGTGTTTTTAAAGGAACCAATGGATTTCTTAGCCTCGAAAACCCCGCACGCCTCACATTGGAGGTTTCGGGATAAAAGCCTGCTCAGCCGTGAACACCAATACGAAGTGATGGATTACGGGTAAATAAGTAGCACATATCATTCCCTTTTCTTTGTGTGTGTGCCGAAGCGGATCTGCCAGCGGAAATGGACCCCCTTTCCATCACAGCTTCTATCATCGCAATTGTTGGACTCGCCAACCAGTGCGCTACTAGGCTACGAGTGCTCGGTCAGGCATCCACAGAAGTCATTCTGCTCGTCAATGAAATCTCTGACCTCAACTCCTTACTGACACAGCTCATCGTCCTCAACCACCAAACAGAGCAGTTGGAGAAGTCAGCAGCAGATGGTTCACGGATTGCGTTGAAAAGCCTGCTGAATCGTGCCGAAGAGCAGCTGCTGGCGCTTCACAAACTTGTTCAAAATGACCTGGCCTGCAGCACCAGTGGAAAGTCCACGAAGGCAAATCGCCTGGGGTGGTCCGAAACAAGGACCATGTCATGCAGCTTCAGCAGAGTATCCGAAGTACCAGGCTGAATCTAGCTATCGCTCTGGGAACTGTCAACTCGTAAGCCCTGTTGCCCCCTTGATTTGGCTGGACCAGTTGCTTGTACTAAGCCATGGGACAAGTCAAGCGTTGACTCGCGTGGAGCTTGCAATCCAGTCCATCTCGACCTCGCATATATCCGATAACTACTTACTGCACAAAATATTACAACAGATATCTCATGAATATTCAACACACAGCCTGACGGCACATACATCCCAAAACAAAATGTTATTCCCAAACAGCTCTGTTGCGAAAATGCACAACCACAAGGTCAACTCTTTCGGGCCCAATCAGCAGGTAGGCTTTGACATCAGAGCACGCGCTCGCACATTCCATGTCAGTTGCGAGAGATGGTGCAGCTGTGCCTGCCACGTACAGGGTAGCTTCCGATATCCAGCGTGGATGCGCTCCGTTGTCGGTGGTCTATTCGTCGGATATGCTGGCATCCCTGTCTTCACCCCTCCGTGCTCAGAGACCAGCTGCAAGCAGCGCTCAGTCCCCTTCATCGAGGTCACATATCACTTCCCGACCTGGCTTCTCTCTCGGGTATGGTCGCTCAACTTCCGACTTTCCTCGCATGGAGGCCCGGAGCTGAGTCTACGTATGCCTAGAATGGTGGATTGGTCTACTCCTCTATGGAAGGCCTCGACTGCAGGGGATATTCCTGCTATTCAAAGACTGTTTGCTAGTGGGAAAGCATCTCCTCTTGATGTCAACCCCTTCGGACAGACTGCTCTACACGTAAGTGCTTAGCTGCTAGTGGAAGCCGCTGTGGCTAATGTAAGACGCGAATTGTGCGCATAGTATGCGACAGTTAATCTCCGTGCCGATCTTTGTCAGTTCTTAATTCAACAGAGCGCCGATATGTATGCGAGAGATGATTACGGGAGGTATGTAACTTTACCTAGAGCTTAACTGTTTTTTGAGTCTTGATCTAACATACAGATGAACAGCCGCCCTGTCGACCACGCTTGGGATCGTATCCTTTCGAACAATTTCGAAGAGGAGATATCATCTACCCTATCCGTCATCTTCTCTGACGGCGAGTATCTGGAAACCCGGCGATTCTCGATTTTACATAAGACCCTTTTAGGCCTGGTTCCGAGCTCCCTGACTATCCAGCTCCAGCTCTCTACTTCCCACATAAACGCCATTGATGGAAACGGTCGGACTTGTTTATCCTGGGCGGCAGCCCGAGGGGACACCATTTCCACACGGCTCCTACTAGAGCACGGTGCCAACCCAGATATTTCCGACATGGAAGGCGCACCGCCTTTGTTCCATGCCATTCGTTCGAAATCGAAAGAGTGTGTAAGCATGCTCCTCGAGCACAGCACTAAGCACGAGGTTATCAATGTGTATGGCTCCACAGCACTGCACGTTGCCTCCACGGGTAGCAACGCGGAGATTATGGCGCTGTTGGTAAAACACTGTCGGGTCAATATAAATACCATCAACTACAACAACAACACAGCCCTACACTCGGTGGCACGCTCGGCGTTCGGTGCAACCGCTCGGCATCTCCTGAATGCTGGGGCGGACGTTTCCATTGCCAACGTGGCTGGTGATACTGCAATGCACATCGCTGTGTTCTGGAAGTCTCTAGACGTTCTAGAGGAGCTTGTCGAGAGTGGCGCCAGCTTTAGTCTCCTAAATTCAAAGGGGGAGTCGCCTCTCCATACCGTAGCTCGAGAATGTGACCCTGAGATCATGGATATACTCGAATGGGCTCCTTCTGTTCTAGATGTTGATCTACACGCAAAAAATCGAGATGGAGAATCCTGCTTTGACTATATTAGTGGGGACGAGGGGAAGAAGCGCAAGTTCGAGGGATTTCTAGACAAGGTTAGGGAGCTCGCGGAGAGAGATGACCGAGGGAACAACGAAATGTATGAAGATGCACTAGAAGATCAAGGCCAGTGAAACAAATATGAAAGAGTGATATCATCGTTCAGAACAGGTTTCTTCGAATGGTGCTCAGTGTGCTGATACTGTTTCAAATATACCATCTATTATTTGCTGGATTCTTTTCAAATCTCAAAGAAATAGACGTCGAAGAGATAGAGCCAAAGGGACACCAAAAGCGGAGAATGCGGGGTGCCCCGGTTTCTGCCTGAGGCCTTGGCTCCACGAGTCGGACCATTTCTGTTTCTTTCCCTTTCCCTCGGGTTGAATGTGAACTGTCATGGTAAACATTGCAGAGTTTCATTTATATCAAGATATACCAAGCTATTACAGTCTATTCGGACAGCTCGCCGTGAATCGGTCTTACATCATGCTCGGTCCCTGATAGGGCGAATTGCTATCTCGCTAAATCAAAATGCCGAACACTGCGTTTCCCGCACAGGAGACACCGTCCTCCAATCAGCAATTCGGTGACCCAAACCGAGATCAGAGTGCAGAGTATTCTTCGGATTCCGATAATGATCATGTTGAACTCAATGGCTCTACAAGAGCCTTGAAGCGAAAACGCCCCCTCACTGTCTCGTGCGTACCGGCTAACCGTTCGTATGAAACGTAACCCTGACTAACCCTACCTAGATGTGAACTGTGCAAGCAGCGAAAGGTTAAATGCGGTATGGTGTAAAGCCATCTTGAACAAATATCTTGTTTCTAACATTGACAAACCTAGACCGAGTACAACCGAGCTGTGGCTGGTGTACCCGAAATGGCCAGCTATGTGAATATAAGGAACGAAAGAAGCCTGGGCTGAGAGCTGGTTATGGAAAGGAGTTAGAGCAACGGCTTGGTAAGTTGCTGTACAGTCTGCTCGTCATCTATCTCATGTCTCACTCGTACCTCAGATCGATTGGAAGGTATTATCCAATCGCAAGCTCGGCTGATCGAGATGCATATTTTGCAAAGCCAGCCTTCAATGGGTCACGGAACAGCTCATGCAGGGCATCTTTCATACAGCCCTTCATCTGAGCCGTCGGCAGTCCACGGACCCAGTCCTAGTACGGCTTTTTTCAACGACCCTGGGTCTGTAGCTACTCTACCCTCACACCGTGCAGATCTCTCTACCAACAGTCCATCGAATGGCTCTGTGAAGAATACCTCACATAATCATCTGCAACATGACTCGTCGAGGGCATCAGTTGGCCAATTGGTACATACCCAAAACGCACATCACGATTATTCGGGAAATGAATCGTCCCTGGAGGTCCCCGTCAATGTATACTCAAATCAAGAGCAATCTCTTACTGATCCTGATCTAGATCTGCCACCATATGATTTGCTCTATGCCTTGGTAGATCTCTATTTTGAACATATCAATTCCTGGTGCCCAATCCTCCACCGACGAACAACCCTGGATACCTTTTTCGGCCCCTCGCCACTAGACGAGGCAGACCGAATGGTGCTGTATGCAATTGTGGCAACGACTCTGCGTTTTTCCTCTGATAACAGGCTTAATGACCAAAACAGAAAGCGCTATCATGACTCGTCCAAACAAAAGGTCGTCCTGTATGGTCTGGAAAATTCTTCCGTCAAGGCACTTCAGGCACTCGTGATTCTAGCTCTTGATTTGGTTGGGTCCTCTAATGGCCCACCGGGCTGGAAGCTCCTTGCCCTGATTACCCGATCTGTAGTTCACCTAGGGTTGGCTGTGGAATCAAAGTCCTCTCTTAACAACCCCATCTATCCCTCAATCTATACTCTGAGAGCTGTCACTCTTTCGGAGCCAGAATCTTGGATTGAAGATGAGAGTAGACGTCGTTTGTTCTGGATGGTCTACTTACTAGACCGATATTCCACCCTGGCGACTGCGTTCAATTTCGCCTTGGATGACAGAGATATCGACCGCAAACTTCCTTGCAAGGACGATTATTTTATGAAGAATCAGCCCGTTGAGACGCGATGGTTCCAATGCTCCAGCGACCGTGTAGACTATCTCAGTAGAGCTGAGAACGTTGGGTCTTTCGGTCTCTATGTCGAAATCTTAGGTATCCTCTCGCGGATTCACCTGTTTTTGAAACGGCCTGTGGATATCGGAGCTCTGTCCGATGTCGCGGAATGGCAGGCTACCTATCGCAAACTCGACAGCGACCTCACATCGTGGGAGTTCAATCTCCCAGCAGAATATGCCTACGAAAACTCGTCTCGACTCTTTAGTGGGCCCAAGAATGGTCGGGCTCTGCATAACGATTGGGTGCAATTGCATGCAACCTACCAAACGTGAGTGGGCAACACCTCATCATTCTTTTCTAATAAATTAATGACACAACTAATCTAGAGCTGTGATTCGTCTACATTCCTCAGCAGCATACCCGACAACCCGATCTCCAATATTCACGCCCTCATATAGTGCCAGCCAGCGATGCCTCCTAGCAGTCGAAAACATTTTATCAGTGACGAGGTTCGTTGTAGAGCACAACATGCTCGACAAGATGGGCCCGCCTTTCGCTTTCACTCTCTGGGTATCAGCACGCCTACTTCTCGTCCACGGCTCAACCATTGCACATACCGTCAGCCCCGATATCATTTTTTTCGTGGATACTCTCTTTCAGCTAGGAAAATACTGGAGAGTCGCCGAGCGATACAGCAGCATCCTTCAACGCGTCCTGGACGAGTACAACGAGTATCAGCAATCCATCGCCATAGACGGCGAACGATCCACACCATCAACAGTCAAGATTCTCGCCGATATGCGTCGCTGTGCATTCGACCTAGACTTTTTGATCTCGCGTCAACCACGTGAATCACCCGCCGACAATGGCATTGGCGAGAGCCACCAGCCCGGGCCGCCTCTCCTGACAATGCCTGCCCGCAACTTCGCCCCCAACGAACTCGAGTACCTGGATGTTTTTGGTTTCTTCAATGTTCCCCGTGTTCCTCCTGCACGGCCTCCTGACTTGTCTACTTCTGCCCCTTCTCATTTGGAAATGCCAGAGTCTGTATCAAATCCGATGTCGATTCATGGGTTGACAGACCATGCGCCTCCGAATGGGTCAGTAGATCATGCTGGCCATACATCCAGTGCGAATGAATTCAACATCACCAACTATTTGATTCCGACGCCGGAGACGGATTGGCTGTTTCGACCATCCTAGAGGCAGTGCGCCATTGTCAGTCGCTTTTTGCCTAAAGGACCGACGAAACCATACCCCCCACATCCTTTCACGGCTTCACCTTCTTTGCTCTTGAGCACTATACTGTATACTACCCAGATTATACTAGGAATAACCTTATATTTGTATCAATCTGCCTTCCACGTGACAGACCCATTTAAAGTGGCCCACTTAAAATAACTTTACTCGAAAGAGACTTTAGCACAACCTTGGAACATACTACGGTGTCCATGGGCAGTATATACTATATCCTTAGGGTTGCAAATACACCTTCGACATGCTCTATCTTGTCTTTTCTCTCTACATAGCTCACCATACACATGTCCATACAAGCGAAAGCGAGAACCATAAGCAAAGATGATAGTTCCATTAGAAGTGTTAACTCCTACACATAAAATAACATACATGAAAGAAAAAGAGACCAAGGCCTCAAGAAACAAAGAAAGACAATGGGTGACTGGAATGATGCAAGTACAAGACCTATAAACTTCATCGAGAACAGTCATTTACACTCAAACAAAATTCAAAAGTGTCTATTACACGTCGGTACGGGCCTGCATCCGGGTGAGGACCTCCTCGAGGAACACGTCGAGAACAGTATCAACACCACCTCCCATGTCAACAGGTCTCTCCATATCCCAGTGTTGGAGGCTGTTGAAAGCTCGGGCAATGTCTTCGGCCACTTTTTCCAGACCATGGTGGATCCGAACACTGCGTTCGAAGTCCTTCTCTTCTTCTGGGGTAGCCGGAGGTTCGTTAGGGTTGCGTCCGGGTTCGAGGCGGACGAGATGGTTGCGACGCCGATCCATGGCTGCGCGGAGGGCCGGAAGAATCACAGTTCCACAGGCGGTTGGTCGCTCAGTCTCAGGGGGAGGTCGGGTGGAACGCTTGTGGTCGCTAGAAGTGGGAGTTGGAGGGGTAGAGCGGTGGGGCATAGCACGGTCATCCACGTTTGCTGGTGCACGCTTCGACTTGAGTCCCGAGACTGGCTTTGCGTGTTGCAGTGGCTCTGTATGTCTTGGGAGAGCGACCTGAGGGATGCGCGGAGACTGTGGCTGGTGCGACACAGATTCATCAACAGTGCGAGAAAGTGGAGCTGACGTGTGCACAATTTGACCGGATGGGGTGCTGTTTTGGTCATGGAGGGGAATTCTGGAGAATTGATTGACAGGAGTGCCCTGATTACTGACCGCGGAGCTAGGTTTGGCTGAAGCAGTATCGAGTTTGCCAGCGGAGTGCGTAGTTGCCTGTGCGTATTGTTCATTTAATCCTCTCATGGGAGGGTTATCTATTGCAGGTTTGCTGGCCACTGGAGGCACGACCTTGCGTGGAGGAAGTGCGGTCTGAGAGGAGCGTTGCTTGAGAGGGGAAGATGGAGCAGAGGGTGGAAGTGGGGTTTTGGTGGGAGAAACATTGAAAGCAGGGTTTGCTGGGGTCACTTGAGCTTGTGATTGGGGTTGGGATGTCCCGGCTTGTCGGGGTGTCTCATCACACAGATCCCACTCTTCTGTCTCGGTTGTTCGCGTATTGGTGCCAGGGCGCGACGGGGGTGCAGATGTTTTTCCCACAGGACGAACGGTCCCAAAATCCCAAAGGTCTTCCTTTTCTTGGGTTCTGGCTTTTGCCGTTTGGTCGCCTTCTCTATCATCATAATCGTCATATTCGTCCTCGTCGTCTTGACCCCGATGAGTTATTTGCCAACGTTCCGCGCGCTCAATGAGTTCTGTCAGGTAGGTTGTTCTTTTGGCGCGCTTCACAAACGGATGCTCAAGAAGCTCCTTGGCCGATGGTCGCTCCTTCGGGTCTCGGCGCAAGCACAGTTCAACAAACTGCTTGAAAGGCTTACTAAAATCGCCTACCAATGTGGGGGGCGGGTTCTTGGGAATCAAGAACAGCACTTTCATCGGGTGAATGTCGGCGTACGGAGGATCACCGCAGGCTAGTTCAATTGCCGTGATTCCCAGGGACCAAATATCGGCCTTGTAATCGTATCCAGATTGCTTGATGACTTCGGGAGCCATCCAAAATGGAGTACCTACAAAGGTATTCTTCTTGGTCATTGTTGCCGATAGTTGTCCCGACACGCCAAAGTCCGCCAATTTCACTTGACCACTCGCGCTGAGAAGAACGTTGGCAGCTGCAATAAGAAGTGTTAGTCGTTGCACGTGGTCATTAAACCAACTGAGATCTTCGTACCTTTGATATCTCGGTGTAGCTTCTGGTCACTGTGAAGATAGTCCAGCCCACGCAGAAGTTCCCTCAGAATAATAGCAATGTACTCCTCGTGGATAACACCAGGTCGCAGGAGACCGTGGCAACTACCACCAGCGCAGAACTCCATGATGATCCACAGATGAGATCCTTTCAAGTATGAGCCATGATACTTAGTGACATATGGCGACTTCAGCTCGGACAAGATGGCAATCTCCTTGATGATATCGTCGACATCATCCTCGGCATTCTCAACATCAATGATCTTGATAGCGACTGATTCTCCAGTGCGTCTATCCAAACTAATTGTCCGAACTAGGTCAGACGTTTGTTGAACCAATATGTGGATATAGAAGGTCCTCGACTTACCCTTTGAAAACCTTACCAAAGCTTCCACCGCCTACAAAAGCACGAGGCTGTTAGCAACCATATCAATCCCATGACCCCTTAAGGCGCAAGAATCGAAAGACGTACCGATGCAAGCTTGCTTGGTGTAAATGGTTTCCGGATCAATGGGAGGCGGCATTTTGGCGATTTATCCCAGTCACCGGAGGATGACGATGGACATGAATCAAGCTTGAAGCTATCGAGGCTAATGATGGAACGTCAGATTCACAATCGGTAGTCGCGCATCACAAGGATGGAGTGTGGGGTTGAGCCGTACGTGACGGTACTTGGAAATGGACTCGGATGGTTGTCTGGGACGAAAGAATGTCGCTATTCGATCAATCTAAATCAATTAGATAAGATCTGCGCAATATCTTTCAGGATCGCAAGATTCTAGGATTGCAAAGGAGAGAAGGAAGAGAAGAGAGGACGTTGTTTGTTTGGGTGCTAACAATTGGTGAGATGTCAACTGGTAAACAAAGACGATTGTTCAATCGGAGCAGGTGCGGCGAGGGGGGTGATCGTAAGATTCCAAACCCTTTGTGGCATAGTCTTCACGTTGCGACCAACTTGTCTCACTCCCCGGGCTTCTCAGGGATATCTATGTCGTGAGCTGCCCTTGCTTGTTTATCGACGCGGGGGGCTTATTTTGCCGCTGCTTATCTGGGGGCGGTGTATCTATGGCTTTCCAAATCCAATTACAACATTTGAATATGGTACAATTATCTGAGACTTGGGTTTCAGGCTGGGAGGGCATCAAATTATTCAGTGCACTCGATCTTGAGACTTGCGATGAAAACCCACCCTTTTCCCTAGAAGTTCCACCATTCCAACTTTTAATTCATCCCTACAAACGGGGAATTCGAATGGGGGCATATTGGGACCCGAACATTTAGTATAAGGATTAATTGGTGCTTTGCGAACTCAAAAGATAAACCGGGTGAAGCTAGCTATGTCCTGGGGCTGTATAGCTCGGAGGGAAATTGCTCTGTTGTTTTACAACATGCGAAAGCAGTATGATTGGTTATATCGATCGAAAGACTTGAGCATAAGAATCTTCTTCTTTTATCCCAATATCATCTAGTGCTCCGTAGTGTGAAAGAAGTGATCAAACTATGTAAAATAGGGCACAGAAAGCACCCGTGACACAATACAACATATTCCTTATTGAGAACAACAAACCTGTAGGTTTTTACTGCGTTTTCAAAGGCTAGGCTCATTCTATGAGTATGACTATATAATTAAGTACGTGGTCACCCAGCATATGCCATGTCTTCCAAACAAAATGCTCCTTGATCCTTAAGTCAACCTTTTAAGTTGGTACTGTGTTGATTATCATGATTCATTGATACTTTCCAGGAAAGCTTGGATAGTACGTATACTCTCACATTAAGGTCTCAAGGTTAGCAACAACTTGAGAGCCTGATAGATTGAATGATGTCCTCAGGAATAACAAAACCAAGCTTGGGAACAAAGGTGAGATCCCACGGGATCCAATTCATTTCCATCAACGCCTTGCAGAAACCAGCATGATGATAAAACCGAAAGTTGAAGAAAGCAAGAGGATTACTCTTCCAGATATCCAATCATCACCGTTCCATTCTTCAGGCCCGCATCTGCAATGCTTGTGGAAAGTTGATCAATGAGATTGTGCCCCATGCTATTCAGGTCAAACTCGACACCAGCCTTGTCTTCCAAGGGAGGATCAGCCTTAAGCCATTCATAAATTCTCTGAACGGGATCTGACAACGAAAAGCGCCGAATGACTCTGCCAGAGGGGTGTCGGAACTGAATGCGTGTGGTTGTGGCCGGGTCCGCAGCAGGTTCAGTGTGTGGTTGGTCGCTGGGAATGGACGCGAATGGGGAGGCCTCGGCAGCTGGCTCTGGTTCATCCATTATGACATCTTCCTCACCGGTAGCCCGGCCCTTGCCCTTAACAGTGTCTGTACTGCGTGTCAAATCATCAGGATCTTCAAGTGTCTGACCAGCTTCTGCTGCACCGCCAAGACTGTTCCTCATTGCCATCTCCATCATCTCCTCTTCGGTCATGGCATCAATGCTCTTGTCTTTCTTTTCTGATTTGCGCTTAGCGACAGGGTTGCGCACATTGTGATTCAAGCTGTAGCGATCGAGGAATTCGTGAAGTTGCATGAGAAAGTCCGCAGCCTTAACCAAAGGCGGCCCAGACCAGACTTTCATTTGTTCACCAGTTCGGGGGTCGACAATAGCAATGTGGGGGTAGTTGTCGGAGACGTCGCTTCCCTGGAAATAGTATTGGAGGTAGGAAGACGCACGGGGGTCATCTTTCGAGTACTGCAGGAAAATGAAATGTTCCTTGACAGTATCTTGCACCCCAGGGTCCTTCCATAAATCGCGATTCAGAACCTGACAGTCAAAGATTGACGCATCTTGGATATTGACAAGCAGCCATTTCTCATTGTCCTTTCCCTCCTCGCGCGCCACATCCCAAGGTAGCCGGGACATGATCTCAAAGGGAGGGCGGTACATTTCGGCAAGCATATTGGTTTTGGACGATATCTCCGATGCGCCCCCAGTAATGGCAGAGAGTTCTTCGCGACGAGACTCATCATCGCCCGTCCATATGGAGGATGACTCTTGCTGATTGAAGATTCCGGCCCGACCTAAAGTAAAGCGTCAGTATAAGTTATCGGAAAATTGGAGACACAGATAGCACCCACCTGATCTTCCGCGAGCTCGTAGTTGGCTGAGAATATTGGCGTGCATGTCTTCACCACTGTCATAATCTGCCCCGGGCCCCACCAAAGTCTCTGTTGTCCGCGCCAACGGCGCTCTCACCTCATCTTCATTATCTAGGCCACCTGGGCCACCATACATTTGCTCCTGTAGGCGTCGAGCCATAGCCTCGTCGTCATCGAATGTTGTCGGGCCGGATTGTTGGGGAGTATCGTCATCAGTGTCTGAGTCAATATTCACCACATCGGAATCATCTGGGATCCTAGACCGATGAGGTTGAGCAGGTTCACCAGTCAAGGGTGCGCCTCCACTTTCAAAGTAAAGCTGCATGGCCTGCTCGATTTGGAACTCAGTTATCTGCAGGTACTGTATAGCCAGCTCCGGCGTGGAACCGGTAATTTCAGTGAACTGAGCTACCACGTCGTTCTCCATGGTGGGCAGTGTGTTGAATGATGTTTCTTGATAAAGACCTTAAATTTAGAGAAGAAAGTGAGAAAGAATTGACAATGGATACCCACTGAAAGCTTGAGCGTAGTATGAAATGGGGTAAAGACTTGGAGGGTGTGATAACTATGTGGGGAGCGAGATTTGGTGCAAACTGCTGCAAACCAGAAGACCACTAGGTCCCACAAAAGAACAAAAGAGGTTGACAGGAATTAGAAAAAAAGAGAAATAGAAAAGAAATAGAACGTCCAGCTTGACGGCTGAAAGAATTCCGTCATCTCGAATCGAAACGCACATGAGAGGATAATCGACACCTGAGGTGGAGTGACGCGGCTGACTAAGTCTTGGAGAAAGTGCACCTGTGGTTGCTACACCCTGCTGTAGCTCTACGCGCGACGCGTCCAGCGCGTTGAACGAGCCCCCAAGTAGTGGAGCTGCCAATTACACTTCCTAAATGGGCTCTGGGGCCTTCTTTCCTGACATTCCTCTTTTAGCTCCCACGGAAACTACGTCTATTATTCCTTCCCCGTGTTTTTTATGCTCTAAGTCATGTCAGGGACAGTCCTAGGAAAGCGCACTCGTGGTGCCGTTGACCCAGGTAAGATCAACCATCCCACCTTCCTCTGCTCCTTATCTTCAAGCCCTAACCCGTCTTCTAGCATTGCCGGTACGAACCGCCAGCAAGCGCCGAACAGTTGCTCCCCGAGTTCACCAACGAGATACCGTTCCGACCTCATTACGACGGACAAGGTCAACTGTAAAGAAAGCAGTCGAACAACCTGACCAAGAAAATGGCGAGAGCAAGACAGTGTCGGAGAATGTCTCTTCTAAACATACCCTGCCCGATGACCAGTCCAAATCTCCGGTCAGAATCAATTCGCATTTCACCGTCTCGAAACAGGTGGAAGGTAAGTTCGAAATTTTGGGGTGTTGCGCCTGAGGCACCGCTGATCGGATATGCAGAAGAAATTACGAAACCTATCGAGTTCGAATTCAAGACACCTTCGAAATCGCGATTCCGAGATGATTTACCGCAGTCTCCCGTCACCCCTAGACATCGAGTACAGGTCGGAGCAAAGGCAGTAACACCGCGCACCCCCCGTCATGCCGATCTCCCCCCGACCCCTAGGCAGAGTGCCACTCCGAAAATTCCGAACTCGGTGTATTCGCAAGCAAGGCAACTGTTCGCCCGAGGCTCTAACTCAGGCCGCTTAGTGGGACGTGATGCGGAGCGGGAAAAGTTGATATCTTTTATCACAGAAGGAGTAAACTCTCGGAAAGGAGGGTGTCTCTATATCAGCGGTCCGCCAGGAACCGGAAAGAGTGCCATGGTCCAGGAAGTGTGTGGAGATCTCGATCTTTCTAAAGTCAAAGTCTCGCATGTGAATTGCGCAAGCATGCGAATCTCTCGCGATGTCTACAGTAGACTCATCCAGGATTTCTGCGAGGACTCGGATATGTTTAAGAAGAGCGAGGGCGATCGCCTCAAATCTACGTTCATTCCATCCAAGAAAGGGCAAGATATGTTCCTGGTCACTTTGGACGAAATTGACCATCTGCTCAATGGTGATTCAGGGGTTCTGCAGTCACTTTTCGAGTGGTCATTGCAAAGCAAGTCCAAGCTGATGCTGATTGGCATCGCCAACGCCCTTGATTTGACCGACCGATCTCTCCCACAGTTAAAGGCAAAGAACTTGAAGCCCCGTTTGCTGCCGTTCTTGCCGTACAGTGCTGCATCTATCGCAGACGTCATGACCAATCGTCTTCGCTCATTACTCCCTGCTGGGGCCGAGTCTGACCCAAAGCTTGTCCCCTTCGTTCAACCGGCCGCCATCCAACTTTGCTCCAAGAAAGTAGCCTCACAGACAGGTGATCTCCGCAAGGCCTTTGAGTTGATCAAGCGAGCAATCGACGTCATTGAACAGGAGACATTACAGAAGTTGGACAAGCAAGCTAAGGAGTCTGAAAATGTTTCGATCCTAGGAGAGAACACCAATTTGTCTTCTCCTGCCAAAGTCGGCAGTGCTCCGAAGCCAACTTCCATGTCAAGCTACACAGTCATCACGGCGCCCCGAGCCAGCATCGCCCACATTGCCCGAATCACATCCGCAGCTTTCGGTCAAGGCACTGTTCAAAGACTGCAAAGTTTAAACCTGCAACAAAAAGCGGCTATCTGTTCTCTGATTGCGCTTGAACGCAAACGCCGCCAGTTCGAGGTTCCGAGCACGCCGTCCAAGTCGCGTACATCGGCACCCACTATCAAGCAAGCATTCGATACATATTGTACGCTGTGTCGCAATGACAACATTCTGCACCCCTTGACTGCCACCGAGTTCAAAGACGTTCTCAGCAATTTGGAAACAATGGGCTTGGTCGGAGAATACCAGGGTCGTGGCCGAGGTGGAACTGTTGCCGGTGGCACAGATCTGCGCCGCACACCCTCAAAATCTGGCCATGCTCCTTCGACTCCTCATAAGGCCCTTGACGAGCAAGCTCTTGTCTGCTTTGTTTCCCAGCAGGAAATCGAGAGCCAGATTGCTGGACCTGGTGAAGGAATCCTTCGGCGTCTTCTCCGTGGCGAGGGAATATGATTCCCTTCCTTATTTCTTAAGCGTATCCATACTGCATGGCGAACTTCCATTTCCCATTCCCTATTACTGCATAGTTGGAGTCCCATGCGGGGGCATTTTTATCATGTATAACATGCTTGGAGTTTCATTTTGGAGTTGGAAATATCCTTGCCTCATCATCTTTAGCGTCTTTCAATCACGGCTTTCCTTGTTGTTAACTCTCCTTTGTCTTTGCTCTTCCTCAATGTGAATCATGAGATATCATCACAAAAACAGATAAAAATACAAATGACTTGATCAATGGAATTGAAACTAAGGTCGGCATGAGTAAAGTCCCAGGTTAGTCGGCCACTACGCATGTGATGCGTGGTTTGTTCGACGTGACTTTTTGCTAGACACCACGAGTTATAGCCCATCTCTGTCGATCTAACTAGAGGTTATTTTGTTCATAGTCGAACCCATATGAGAGCTTTCATGTTAAAAGCCCATGGATGTGATTTTATTAAAGCGCTTGTATCAAGAAGGTTTATGTTTCTAGGGAACAAGGATAAAGAAAATGGATCCCCTGTCCTCTCTAGTATATTTCCAAAGACAATCTGATGGTGTGATGTGTCAAACATCATGCAGAGATCTTAGCAATAGACAAACAACGAATCAAACAATGGAAAGTACGCCACCTCGCATGAAGACATTACGTATACAAAGCATCTCCAAGCTTGGGGTTTGTCCTTTTCACTCTCACAATACATCCTGTTTTCAGAGACATCGGGCCATTTGCGAATAACCTTCGGTCTACTTGCCAAATCATGGTGGAAATTCGAGCACAGGTAGAAGCCTCTACTCTCCTGCCTGATAGTCAGCCCAACGACCCTCAGCCGACTGAGGACCTCGCGGAAGATCGCGCTAAGAAGGAAAGATCAGTTGTACCCTACCTGCTAGAAAATAGTCCAGAGTTCCGAGAACTCAGTGATTTGAGACAGAAGGCCAGTCACCGAACTCAGATATTATACGACCATGATTCTCATATGCTACTAACAGGGATGGGAATCCCCGGAAGGCGATCAATATTTCGCGAACATTCGTCGAAATTCCGATAAATCTGACAAAAATACGGCTACTTACTTTTATAAGTTTATGCGCACAATCGGCCGCGAAATTGACAATGCCACCAATGCCTTCAAAGTCCAACGGGTTGATCCAACCGCACCTGCCATTCTCGACATGTGCATGGCCCCCGGTGCATTCCTCGAAATTGCACTGAGAAAGAACCCAGGCTCACACGCTCTGGCTTTCAGCTTGCCTGCCTCCTGTGGAGGTTATAGAAGTCGTCTGGCAAGCGACTTGAATGCCAAGCGAGTATTTCTCGATGTGACTATGCTTGCTGCCGACATGGATATGGACCAGATCCCCGAGGGCCATGAAGATGAGAACTTTTTGCCCCGGCAACTTGAGGAAGGGATGCTTTTCGATTCGGTCATATGTGACGGTCAGGTCTTGAGGCAACACTCACGCGTCCCTTACCGACAGAGCCGGGAAGCAACAAGACTGACCACCACGCAGCTGGCTCTGGGTCTCCAGCACCTTAGACCTGGTGGCACTATGATCGTTCTACTTCACAGACTTGAGGCTTGGCACACTGTCAATCTGATTTGGAAGTTCAAAAAGATCTCGTCAGTTCAGCTTTTTAAGCCAAAGAAAGGTCACACCAAGAGATCGTCTTTTTACATGATCGCAACCAACGTTGAAAGCCAAAACCCGGAGGCCGTTGAAGCGGTCAAGCGGTGGAAGGGAATATGGCGGATCGCTACGTTTGGCTCGGATGAAGAGTACCGCAAGATAAACTTGGGCGAAGACTCATCTGTAGAAACATTGCTTGAAGACTTTGGGCCGGAACTTGTGAAGTTAGGAAAGGCAATATGGAAGATACAGGCAAATGCCCTGGCTAAAGCACCATTCATGGAGAAGCAGAAGCCAGAGTGATCAATGGAAAGAGAAGAGGTGGTCGAGGTATTATTGATATCACTCTGTACATGGCAAAGGACTTTGAGATGGACAACTAATCACAACCATTGACTTGAATTGACTATTGCTACTAGCCCACTGGCTCTCCGTGTGAAGACAGACTATGTAGCTTTAGACTTGAATCAAATAAAAGATCATGAAGTCCACAAAGGTAAATCTAGGCGAACCCCAACTCTGCCCTCGAGCAAGATAGAACATCGATATATCAGAGCATCATAAATCCCACGCTGCCAGAAGGATTTTGTTACCGTTTTGATCCACGGGTGTCTTGTGCTTAAAGGTGGGCAGGCGATGTTAAGTTACAGATTGATATGGCAGGAACACTTGCCATACCTTCCAAACTTTCCCATCTTTCCTGTCGAGCACAGAGCTTCACTTTTTGACATTTTCAACCTTTGACATATTCATCACCATGATTGTCTCGACTTTGATCGTCGTTTTCTGCGCACTCTTTGCGCTCGGCTGGATCTTTGCTGCCTCATAGTAAGTCATTCTTGGCCATCTTAGTACGCTTCCTTCACGGACTATGCTGAGACCTCCCATAGCATCCTATCTACCCCACTGCCAGTAATGCCAGACTCGACTCCTCCCACAGTCGTGGACAGACAATGCAGAGAGCAGGTGATTCTGTATCTTCTCGAGAATTCTCCGCAGATCATCAACATCATCGGATGGCTGTGGATACGGTTCTACCTCGTCTGGCGTTCTCTCAAATTTTGCATGGACGAGATTGTGGTACGCTTTATGGTACCCCTTGTGGTGTCACTTGCCACAAATGCCTACGGGTAACTTATTTGAATGTCTAAAATCTCGAACATGCAAAGCTAATTACCGGCATAGATCTTTCGGTCGATTTTGGTTCCGAAATGACGGTCCGAAATGAGGAAGGAGGCAGGCGCCGGCTACGATAACGCCTACTTTGCCAGTCTCCCTCGCTCCAATATCAAGCAGACGAAACGCATTATGATACATCGAGTTTTTCTGCATCTATAATGGATAACTAAGGAATGCCTGTGTCTTTTGAGAAGGAAGAAAGATGGGGAATTATTTTTTTCTGTAATACAGTTCCCCAATATCCCTACAGACATTATGTATAAGGCGTCATGATATGAGATCCGAGTTGCCTCACGATATTATCAAACAGCGAAAAACATCAATGCAACATTTCCCCCCAAATCCCTCTCACCTCACTATCTCCCTGTCAATTACGACCCCCATACCCCCACGCCCTCTTATCGATAAACCCCACTACGTCTCCGGTATATAACCCGCTGTCGAGACCCCTGTTATCTCTACTAAACCTATTCAAAATGGATTATTCTCTACAGAATCACGCTTCCTATATTGGCCGACCGGTCTCCGAGCTTCCAACCCCGGCTCTCGTCCTGAGTAAGCCGGTGCTGGAGCGGAACACCCAGATCTTGTTGGATGATGTCAAACGATTGGGAATTAAGTTTCGGCCTCATGTCAAGACGCTCAAGGTACAGCTTCTATGCAGTCTTGGCTTTGAAGAAATGTACTAATTGCATTGGCTTTGCAGTGCATCGAGGTCACCCGCATGATGCTTGGCAACGGTGCGCACCGTCGGATCGTCGCATCGACACTAGCCGAGATCCGGGGTTCGCTGGGTCTTGTTAAGGAAGGCATCCTAGATGAGGTGAGTTACAGTGATTATCTCACAGGGAAAGAGGAGCAGCTAACATCATGACAGTGTCTCTACGGTCTACCCGTCTCAGCCAGCGCCTTGCCCTTCCTCGAGACTATAAGCAAGTCTCTGAAGATTATTCTAATGGTCGACAGCGAGCAGCAGATAGATCTGCTGGAATCCTACGCTGCCAAATCATCTTCTCCCGTAGCACCATGGCCCGTCTTCATTAAGATCGACGTTGGCTCCCAGCGTGCGGGAATGGTCACAGACTCACCATCCCTCCCAAGATTAATCCAGCGTATCGAGTCATCTTCGGCAGCGACCGTCTACGGTTTCTATTGCCACGCGGGACACTCCTATGCATGCCGCACAGAGGATGATGCCGCCGCAGTGCTCCAGACCGAAGTCGAGGGTGTAGTGGAAGCTGCCAAGGTCCTGGTAGACGGGAAATCCGATAGACGGGTCGTGGTGTCGGTGGGGTCAACACCCACCGCACACGTGGTGAAAAGACTCCAGGGCGCATTGCCCGAGGGGATGGAGCTAGAGTTGCATGCTGGTATGTGATGCGTGACAACCAGCTAAACGCCTGACTACTGCATTGAAACAGAGAGACTGACACGGATGCTAGGAAACTACCCCACCAATGACCTCCAGCAAGTAGCGACCTCGCTCGTGGAACCAACACAGCAGGCGGTGCGCATCATCGCCGATGTCTGCAGCGTGTATCCTGATCGCAACGAGGCGCTCATCAACGCCGGGACTATCGCGCTCTCGAAGGAGACGAGCGAGTTCCCTGGGTTTGCGGTTGTCGTTGATCGGCCCCAGTGGAGTGTTGTGCGGATGGCACAGGAACATGGCATTCTGGGGTGGGCGGAGTCGGATCAGACGCGCAGGCTTGTTGCGAAAACGGGGTCGAAGTCTGGTGATGGGGAGAAGGTGGAAGCTGCATTTGCAGTTGGGGACAAGGTTTTGTTGTATATTCAGCATGCTTGTATCACGGCTGCTATGCATTATGCTTATTATGTTGTTGATGAGCAGGATATTGTTAGGGAGACGTGGGTCCCGTGGAAGGGGTGGTGATTGTGGTTTTGAGAGTGTCTTTTTTCGTATATACTTGGTTTAGCATCAAATAGAATCATGTATCATTATTAATAGAAGGGAATATCTCCGTACTCACACTTTTTTATTCTGTACTTTATATCTACAAGAGGCCGCTTGATATAGTGATAGTAGAGTTGATGGATAGCATTTCGCACCCTGACTATCATTTTCACCATCTTCACAGCCCTTCTGCCACTTCTCAAGCTGGCTTTCTGCATCTACATCTCCTCAAATTTTTCCATCACATTCTGACATGAGTGTCCCCTTCGACGATGATTGATATTGAGCTTTGGGCTTACTTCTGAAAATAGCCTAGTACTACACATTCGTCGAGGAAGAGGAAAAGGCCGTGGTAGGCGCGGCGACAGTCCTTGGTGTTCTCTTGCATCCATTGCCCCATGATCTGCCTCCGTTGGCTGAGGTTCTCTTCGCGTGGTAAATCGCCCATGTCAACTCGTTCCTGACCTCGGTCATTTTCATGGTGCCCCAACAGCACGACATGTGTCTGACCTGTTGGCGGCCATCAACAAGATTGAAACCTCCCACGGCTCTAATCGGTACAATTACTCAGATTGAATTGAACATCCGATAGACCATGACCATAAATTGATCAAGTATCAAGGGGCCTCCGATAACATCAGCTTGTCCAGGCTTCCAGAGATAGTCAGATCTCGGGTCGGGCATTCTCTCTCCCCTGCATGTCCAGATTGGCATTTTCCAGTCAATACCATAGCTTTTTTCCCAGCGGAGGCTCTCTGTGAATGACTTTGGAACCTGAATGTGATGTTCAGGTATCGGCTGTAGCGCATCTCCTAGCTAAGAATTTGCCGTATTCCTCGGCCTACTGGACATTGAAATTCCAGTTCCAGTTGGCACCTAGGAGTGAACTAGGTGAGCTTGGTTGATCGACCCATCTCTCTCCATAATTTCGCCTGGTTGTCTCAGCTCCTTATGCCCCTTGCCTTTATACAAGGAAATTTGGTCGTCCAGGATGTTGACGTCAGCATGTACTATCACATAAGCGTCCGGAAATTGGAAATCTTGAGGCATCATGGTGGTATATGCTGTCACAGATGGATGTTGGCTATAATCATGTCTGGGCCGCTTTTTTCTGTGGGCCATATGCTGGATGGCATGACTTTGAAGCAGTTGTTGTTGGTTAAGAAGAGTAACATCAGTTGTTTTTGGAGTATCGCTGGCCCGGCAACCAAGAGTCTAGGTACAGACGATGTGGGAGAATGGTAGATCTGTTATTATCTCTTGGATTTGAGAAGTGAGACCAATGTGAGCGAGCGCTTCTCTATCTATCACACGGTGATGACATGAGCGAGGCAAGATGCCCAGAGACATGCGCCATGAGGTCGTCAATTATCGTTAGACATCAATCAGCACTCTGTCCACTCTAAAACAGCTTGAATAGGAAAAATAGTTGAATCACTCGATGAGAGCAACTGCAGAAGTAGCCCACGGTGTAAAATGAGATTCAGCGAAGAATGCAGGTGGCTGCTCGGAACGGTGTTGGGGGTTTCTCTTGAACCCCGCGAGGTTCGGACTGGGCGGTTGTATGTGTGACGCGTCGGGTCTTGCAATCAATACAGAATAACTAAGATGGAAAGAAAGAAGAAGCAAGTTGCAAAGTGGGAAGCAGTCTGTTGATATAGCTGACCCTTTGCAAACATTACAAACATCAAACATCTCGCTTAACTACGTAGCAAACAATCTATCTAGCAAACATGCAAACAGCAGATACCCGTCAATCATGCAGACGGAGTCAGCATGGCACAAATGCAATAGATTCAAGTACCTCAACAATTTCTTCTGAAAGTGGTATGTCGGAAGTGTTGGAAGAACCCTTGAACGGACATGGTAGAGGAGGTAGAAAGAATTAAAACGAATACATAGAAGAAACTGGGATATGAAGAATAGTTTAAGTCAGATTAGGTTTTGTGCCGCCGATACTACCTTACCGCCTACATCACCACTCACCGCCTTTACGAACCATGCATACTATAGATGCTAACCTTCGGAATTTCGAACTTTGAATCAGCTTCCACTATGTCTTTTGAGGGTGTCTTGGATGGTGTCTTTATGCTGGGGTTTTATCTGGTTTTTTTACTACTACATTACATTTTGAAAGTATCCAGAGGTAACAAAGGTGAGATTATGAAGATGAAAAGGCATTATGTACAGGAGAAAATTGAATGGGTATCATGAAACTTGGCTGGAACAAGACCCGGAAAATGTGTGGCACAAATGTTGTTGCGTGGCCGATTTCCTTTCCGTCCCTATATCACGAGGCCCTTCGTTGAGATGGGTCTGAAAGTGATAAGAACAGGATCAAATCCACGAAGACAAAGAAACGAATAAATTATGGAACGCAAAAAGGCGTTGTAACTGGGAAATGTTTTGGGTTGATCGTGGGGATCGTTAGGTCGTGATGAAGAACGATAGTTAATCAAGATAGCTGATTAAGCATGTTCAAGTTTTTGATATTTTATTGGGCGGAGGTTTCAATCGAGGAGGAGTCAATCGAGGGGGCCCGAGAAGGGGTGCGGGATGGAATAGGCGAGGGAGCAGGCGATTCACCGGTGACAAGGTCGTCAGTGGTGAAGCGCGGTAGACGGCCGTGAGTGGACTGATCGGAAGAGGTGGTGGAAGAGTGGGTAGAACTGTTGTCCAATCGCAAGGACTCTATGCGCTCCAGGTCTGCGTAATCAGGAAGTGGAGAGCCGTTGTAGTCTTCAATGAAGCTGGGGGTACCATCGGGCTTGGTGTAGCAAGGAGGGCTGGCGGGAACGTCCTCATAGATTGGAGGCATTTCCTCGTCCCAGCTAATGCCAAGGCCACCACGCTGGGTGACGTGGAGGTGGAACTGCATGCGAAGCACGCGCGCGGCACCGGTTGGAGTGATTAGGCGGGTGTTGCCATTAGGGCAGAACTCCTCGGCCACGATAAGCTCAATGACGAGGTTGTGCTTGACTTCCAGACCGCCAGGGGCCTCCATGTCGCAGACGGCATTGGCAGCGGGGTTGATGTTGGCATCGAACTGCATAGTGATCTCACCACCAGCGGTGTCAAAGTCGGTCTTCCAGCCGCTCTTCTCCTCGTTGTGTCCGATGACGCGAGTCTCCTGGTGTAGAACACCTTTGCTTTCGCCGCCGATCTTATGAGCGTGCTTCTGGCACGCAGTGGAGACAATCTTCTGTTGCTCCTCGATGCGCCACATCATCTTTCGAAGACGCCAGCGAGTCTGGGTCTTCTCGCCCTTGTCGACCACGCCGCTCAAGGTCATCTCGACGGGGAAGTGTCCGATAGGGTAGATGACGGAGGGTAGCACAATGCGGCCAGTGAGGTTGGTTGGAGGGAAGATGCGGATGGAGGACTTGTCGGGCCCGGGAAGCAGAGAACGACTAATGTCCAGAGGCAGCTTGAGGTTATAATCCTCTCCGGTGACGCTCCGTGCATGTGCCAGCAGGAAGTATTCGACCTGGCCCAGCACGCCATTGCAAGAAGCAGGAAGGTGGCCGGGGAATAGATAGCTGAAGGGGAAGTCGTGATCCCCGGCATCAAGGTGAAGGTCCTCGGTGATGAAATTCCACTGGGTCAACTCTTCGGTGCGAGTAGCACAGTTGGAGCAGTGATTTGAGACAGGCTTCTTGGTGCTTGTCTTGGAGACGAGACGTACATCAAACTGGCTCAAGATGACTCCACCAGTCAAGTCGGCGACTGCAATGCGCAAGCGTCCAGAGAACAATGCGCCAGTTGAGCTGGCCGGTGGACCATAGCAGACCAGTGGTGGCGACTCGATCAGGACATCCAGCTTCGCCGCTGGCGGGTGCGCTTCATTGTTGGAGCGCTCCTTAGAATGTCCTGCGCGGCCCGAAGAGCGGCGCTTCTCTTTGCTGTGGTCCCGGAGAGGGTGAATGAAGTGATCCATGGAGAATGATAGACGGCGTTCGGGAGATCGTGCACGCTCTGACTTGTGAGCTGACTTCTTTGTCTGTCCGGGGATCTCATTGACGGAGAGTGTTGAGGAAGAGTTGGAGTGACTGGGAGTTGAGGTGACGGAGGAGTGTAGCGAACTGGCGTTCTTGATCAGGTTGGGGATTAGACGGCCCGGCATCTTGGAGACTGATTGTAGATGCTCAATTGGAGTGAGATGATCGGAGTTGGAGTGAGTGATCGGAGTTGTATGTTCAGGAAGCAGTGCGGTGTTGGAATAATTGAGAAGCAGATGAGGCAATCCAACACATAATATGAGTCCCTGGAAGTATGTAGGAGAAGATCTGCAGAGGAAAGTCGAGTTGTGAAGTGCGCGATGTGCCGCTTTTGAATGGCAAGAACAATCATGTGCTAATTGACCGAACCCATGGAAAACTAAAAATGAAACCCCAAAACTTGAATTTTCATTCCTTTTCCGTTCTTTTTTTATTTTCCATTGCTGTTTCCATTCGCCAGGTACCGCTGCAGTCAATGAGAAAAAGAAAAAAAAAGAAAAGAAAAGCTAGCTGGTGGGGCTTGATATAGCGTCATAGTGGGGTCTGACAGTACGGATACACTGTAATAACACCCAAAAATACACTGCATTCGTGATTTTACCCCTCCAAGGTCCTATTTTGATGCGTTTGTTTGTTATGCTGAGATCATCCTATTCAACCAAGTCGCAATTTTACGATCTTACCCATGGACTCCTCATGGCATCATTTCATCTTCTAATTTCAGGTAGCGGTCTGATGCCGAGACAAAGCATGAACCTTCATTGTTCGACGAGTCTGTTTCCAAGGTTGGGATAGACATACTTCGTACAATATACTTCATAACCATATATCTCGCCCAAAATTTGGCATCGCCTGACTCAACTTCTACCCCACATCTCAAAGGATAGTGTCGGTATCATGCTTCGATCAGAAAAAAGAACGTCAGTCAATTCCAGGCTAGACCCCATCAGGGCAGTCAGTGGGAGCACATGATGCCACGGTTGGCTCCAGCCTTAGCGTAGAACCCGTGGACAACCGTGCGCAGTGACTCACGTATCTACGATGTACCGGTTCGGCTAAACCGGTCGGATAGTGATGGACTACTCGGCTTGGATACAGATGGTATACAACATATTTTCTTTAGCATGTGGGTTTGCCCGGTTCAATCTACAGCCTCGAACTTAGCCAATGTGACCAATATGGCCAATATGGCCAATATGACCAATGACAGGATTGTCCGTATATTGTGCATGCAGTAGGGAGCCTTGGAGGATACCCCGGCTTTGGATTATCAATCACCATATATTGTAACTAGTAACTAGCCTATACGACATAGAGATGTGATGAAGTGTCTGTATCTTTGACTCCTAGTATCTTGACCTCGGAAGTGCCACGACTACACTCCCTGCAGGTCTATCACAATGTTTCATCCCTTTCCAATTTCCGAAAATATCATCCAGCGCCTGTCTATTAATACTCTGAGGTCCATACAGCTATACTAAGCCATCACGTGGCGTGATGGCGTAGAATGACAGTAATAGACTGCAGTGGAGAGTGTCCAGACCTGGGTAAATGACGAACAATACCGTACACGCCCATGACCATACCGGTCATGATCTCTTCCAGAAGATCTTCGACTAGCGCTCCCCTAAAGAAAATCTATATTTTCCGCATTGGGATAACCAAACGCGATGGAAAAGGACCCTTTGCGGAGCTCCACCCGGAAAATTTTTCATTTCCCTTTTTCCTGTTGACCGCCTGAATGCGACAGAGTGCAGTCGTCTGATCTATAAAAGTGGACTATAGGGGTGGACTTACCTAGGCCTGAGCTACGTATTCCTTTCTCGAGGTCACGCTCGCCAGTCCGCCTCTACCCCGCACTGCAAGGATTGCATTTTGCGGGGGTCTGAGCAATTGCGAGATCGAACTCCCTCAACAAGAGCAACAGAAGTGAAGCATACAACATATCAAAATACTATCACTCTGTTGTATCAAGTAAGACTTACAATGATCGTCCCAAACGTTCTAGCCCTTCCACTTGTCAAGATCTGCTCCGTGCTCACAAGGTCGCCCCCCTGACGAATCACTATCCCCGCCGCGCACACTAATTACCTAACAGCAACAACATCGTCGGGAGTTAACCGCTCACAACTCACCTATAAGCATCGGCCTCGCGCGCAGGGTGCCCAGGTACTGGAGCTGTAGCACAGACACGTTGTGCCATCTGCATGCAGGGAGCTTGAAGCATTGCAGCTTGTTTAGGCTCGTACGTCGGGTGAGGATCCCCGACTCACCCGCCACCCAATTGGGCCATCTGTACTCCGTACAACATACCGAGTACTCCGTACGTTGTAGGGCCCATAGATATTTCCTCGGAGCTCCAGGGCTCTGTAGTGAGCTGACGGAATTGATCACGCCATGGCATTTGTTGTGTTTGAACCGGGCTCGGAGACGCGGATGCGGTGATGCCATCCCGACTCTTCCTTGCACTTCCGGGCACGTCAGTCCTTGATGCATTGCAGATTCAGTGATTTGCATTGTCAATCCATGGAGGCCAGCTAAATTATTATGTATTACGCAACGTGGTCTTGATCTAAGTAATAGTACGGAGTACTCCGTAGTTAAGTACCAGCTAATACTAAGATACTAGTGATTCCAACACGTTATATAAAGTAGCTCCACATCGTCACCTTTCCCTAGGATCATTATGGTTAATATGCTTGATTAACGGCTAGGAAGTCACGATCGCAAATCAGTGGCTGTCGTCCGCCGGTCGGATGGACTAGCCAATAATTGTTGCTAAATGGGACATCGGCAAGCGTCTCAGGCGAGCTTCCTGTTTCGGGGCGATCTCGGATTGCCCCGATCTGTTTCCGCGGGCGTATGATCCGCCTTTTGGGGCTTTGTTTTTCGACATTTAATTGCCGGATTTTAACTCCTTCGATTGTCGGGAAAGACTACAAAGCACATCGTGGAGAAAACGTGCTCCGCACATTGAACCATAGATCATAAGGGAATAACGCCATCTCGTCATAATCCCAAGTGGATATATGTACGTATCCAGCAGAGCCGATTTAACTATGTACATCGTACAACCTTACCAATTACCTCCATTTTCCAGCATTTTATAAGCGCTCTACAACAACAGCTAAACTCCGCATAAATGGCGCCATTTAAAAACAGCAAACTAGATGGAACCAACTGAATTGAAAAACTATTTCCACGGAGAATGCCCGGGGCTCCGCTCAAGCGCGGGAAAGCAGAAAATTTCTGTTCGGTCATCCACTCAGAACTTTATACTCGGCCCGTTGCAACGTGATCTTTAGCCTCACCTCTGCGCGGCCCGCTATGGTAACTGTCATCCCTGGTTCAGATTCCCTCCTGGGTATTTCTCCTGGTTTAATTGGAGAATGTATAGTGCGCTGTACAATCGCTCCACCGTTGATGGGGCGGAAGCCGTACTTTCAACCTTTTCTAGGTTATGTGTTGGAGGCTAGTAGTCGTCCCTTGGGGTAACAATTAGCTAACCATTAGCTTGGCAGTGAGACGTTATGAGACCCGGCCCGTTAGCCGGTCTGATAGTGCAATGGCTTCGATTTGGCTGGCGGTGAGGAAATTCATGTATTGGTATTGGGCCAGGCTTGTCCATAAGAGTCAAGGAATATATTGGTTTTTATAGTGGTCAAAGCGATGTAACGGGAAGCGTACCGAAAGAAAAGAAAGTAGCTTCAATGTTTAGTCCTTGTTCGTCTCAGCCTTTTGTGGCTCAAGACCAGACTCTCAATAAGACCTTTTATATCGACATAGTTACTCAGTCTTATCAGATCTTGCCTTGGAGCAGACAGTGGGTTCAAGGGTAAGATATCCTAATTGCCTCAATGTCTTCTCTGTCATATTCGCAGGCGCTGCATTATTGATCTATGGGAAGTGAATCAATATCAAGAGCAAAGCTTCCACCGTTTATCCGGGACGGTTTACAAAGACGGTCGACGTCGTAACTAAGACTGTAGAGTTGATAGAAAGAGGAATGATCCGAATTATTGAGAAAGTCAAAATTTAATGCTAGGGGAAAGTATAGAAAGACTTATTCTCATCCAAGGCATTTCTCAATGAGATATATAAGAGGCAATACCTAGCACCGATGCTCCATTGAGCTGATCTATAGCACGTTTGTGGTGCCTCAAGCTAAGGCACTGCTACACTATTCTTTGTCTTCTAGCTTGAGATCTCTATCCATTTTGTCATTTTATAATCCAGCACCATTTGGGCATACTAACCTGATTTTAAAGGGAGTGAGTTGTGGTCTACGGACGCCAACCCCGAATATGTAGGCGATATATATATTGATGATATGAAATGGCGGAGAAAGACATTTCAAACATGAGAAATAACAGACAGTGACACAAACACAGGCTGGCCATCGAGGTCTTAGAACCTATCAGCGGGAGCTCTAGGAAGCGCGGAGACTCAAAACGAAGATTTCAAGCTAACAGAAAATGGGGTAGAGAGGCAGAGAGGAAAGCAAATATATTGAGGCTCTGCCGACAACAAAATCTTATGGTATATATGTTGTAGTTTAGCATGTTGAATTGGGGTCAGTCTACTTTTTAGATCCTTTTGCCAATGGTGAGTTTGATTTCAGTTGCGCTCTCCAAAAATACTTATTCAGTAGTAGTTAACTGTCTGGACTGATTGACCAAGGGGATAAAGGAGGAGCTCTTGAAGTATACGGCGGCATCGTGCATAAATCCGACACGTGACTTTTCCGGGTATCGATCGCTGTAGGAATCACTTGAGCTTCCCCTATTCCCGGTTGGAAGCTCAGGCCACCGTGTTCTTTTTTTGGATTGCTCTAGCGTCATTATGAGCTTGGCTGTTTCTCTCCTCAGAAGTAGTTGACCCCTGCATCAACACGAGTGGGATGATTCGCTGTTCCCAACCATACACTGGTCTACCCTGATCCACCCGATAAACAACCATAAAGAATTTCATCACCTATCAATTGAGCGCTGCATTGCACCAACCTCGGCCCAATTACCATACCTACCGTATTATCACCCTAGATTGATCCCCAATCTTACTTGGAACACGAAGAAACGGAACCGCGAGACGCGGAACCCCGGAATCTCCAGACAACTCGTGCAAATCCGAACTGCACCAATTGAACACCACAATGTCGACCTCATTCAATTGGACCGCGTTAGCGGTAGCCATAACCGCAGTCTTCATATTCTGGACCTTCTCATCAACATCCTCCTCACCCTTCACACGGTCCTTCCCACGCCTCGAAAACAAGCGCATCTGCCTCCTAATCGCACACCCAGACGACGAAGCCATGTTTTTCGCGCCAACCGTGCTCTCACTCACCAAGCCCGAGCTCGGCAACCACCTAAAGATCCTCTGTCTCAGCACGGGCGACGCAGACGGCCTAGGCGAGACGCGTAAACAAGAGCTCCAGAAATCCGCAAAGCACCTCGGGCTGCGCAGTGAATCGGACGTCTTCATAGTCGACGACGTGAACCGCTTCCCGGATGGAATGGACAAGAACTGGGACGAGGACCAAATCTCGTCGCTGCTGGCCTCGGCTTTCGCGCCGGAAATGGCGGCCCAGAAGAAGCTGCCCGGCAAGCGTGTCGATCGTGACAAGGCTCCTACCGCTAGTATCGATGTCATCATCACATTCGACAAGCATGGCATCAGTAATCATCCTAACCACCGCTCGTTGTACTACGGCGCTGTGAACTTCCTCCGCACGCTGATGAATGATAAGGCCGGGTTTACTTGTCCGGTCACGCTGTATACTCTTACCACGACGTCGCTGGTCCGCAAGTACGCGGGTGTGCTTGATGCGCCGCTCTCCATGTTCCTTGGTGTCTGGAGTAACATCGTTGCTGAGTTCAAGGGCTCGAAGAAGAAGGGCCCGAGGGCTGAGGCCGGTCCTGCGCGGCTGCTGTTTGTTAGCTCGATTAATGAGTGGTTGACTGCGCAGTCTGCTATGGTCAACTGTCATAAGAGCCAGATGGTCTGGTTCCGGTGGGGCTGGATCACTATTGGGAGATATATGACTGTCAATGACCTTCAGCGGGAGAAGGTCTAGGTGACTGGCCCTTTCCTTGTTCCTGTTTTGGAATTGTTATGCTCTGGATGAAGAGCTAGCTTCGTATCTGTGCTCCTTTTGCTCAGATCATGTATCATTTTGGCCGATCGCCCTTTGCCCGCATTGATATATCACGCTTCATGTCTGCATATGATTTCTCAAGGCCCATGTGCCTTCTTGTATACTCATCTCTACTATTCGGCTTACACAGCTCATGTCTCGAGAGCCTTCATGATGGACATACATGTCCTTCAGTACGGAAATAGTCCAGAGACAAAAAAGACGGAGTGAATAATCGTACTGCAGATGAAATTGTACAAATGGATATCATGGATGGTGGACATCAAGCGCAAATGCTTCAAACGATACAAAAGAAAAGTCCCGGTCAACACCAAGGATTGCTATCCCGCCAGAAGATAGAATTCTGGGGTTTAGCATCAAAGCCCAGGGCATGGATGCGACCATAAAACCCGCCAGAAGGGTTGTTTTCTTGTGACAAAGGATGATCTTCGGGGTAATCAACCCGAGTCTTGAGCTTTCTAAGCTTTTCCCTTAATTCTTTGGTGTGCTTGACCTGGAAGGAGTAGATGCGATTGAGAGGCGAAATGGACGGGTCCAGCTGGGGGTACTCATAAAGCAAGATTTCCCAGAATATCCTGTCATCGAGAATTTTGGGCTCGACTGGATGGAACAATTCCGGCCCATTTGGAATCCGCCGTGCATGAATGCGGCCGTGCTGGCTCATGTGGCGGCTCTTGGCATTCGTTTGGCCTTGAAAATCGATTGTTCCAACATCTCCGTCTCTATATTCGTACCTATTCCGCTCTGGCAGAAAGTCCTTCCATTCTTCCAATAGCCTGGGCCGCTCTTGAAGCTCCCAGGCTTTGAGCGATATGTCGTTCCACCTCTTCGTGATGATCATTGAATAGGCTATGCGTTGCATTTGATAAATCTGCTGGAAGACTTCGAGCCGGAGGAGATCGTATGTGTTGATGGCTTCGGCGAGCAGGGGACACCTTAATAGTGACAGGGCTGGTTCCACGCCATTCTCTCGTTGGTACTTGGTTGGATCCCGCACTTTCCTTGCATGGTTTGCCGGTGGTCTCATGCTGTCCAATACTGGCTGTAGACATTGCATAACGACGTCTCTTGCCTCCTTCCTTTTGGCCCTCGTTTGACTCAAGACGTCGTATGCCTTACGCATGTCTGTTTTGCAGGCCTCCAGGTCACCGTCCAGTTTGTTGGTTTGGGTCATATATCGGTACATTTGCAGAGTCGCAGGAACATTGTACGGCTCCGTCGTCAATACCTGAAACATGTCGCGGACCATGTCTCTTGGCACTTTGCCTGTTCGCCCATCTTCTGCCTGTCTCCGCTTGTGTTCTTTGGAGAGAGTAAATGTCCTTTCAAGCAACTCGGACCAGACCTTGGCTGAAATGTGGATGTTGTACGAGGAAGCTATGAAGTCGACTGTTCTCGTGGCGGCGTATATGTCGTTGTTCGTGCCAAAGGCATGAGCCACGGCGAAAAGAAGACGCTCAGTTGGGTACAGACCGGACCAAGTCTCATAGGGCGTAACCGGTGGCAACATTGAGTCGTCCTTCTCAGTCAAGAGAGCATCAACATCGACATTCCATACAGTCTTGAGGATATTCTTGGTAGCTTCCTTGTCGCCAACCCTGGCCGCTGCGAGGAGGATGTTGATGTATGTCTGCTCGTCCCCAGTAAGCCCGTCCTGGCTCATTTGACTGAATATATCCAGCACTGTTCCTTTGACACTGTTCCACGCCGTTGCAAAGCCACGCCATCCAGGATTCGGATCTACCATGCGCCGCTTTTTGTAGCTGTGAGGGATGATGCGAGTATTGTATGCTTCCTTCCCCACGTAACAATGATTCCAGACCAATGCTGCCATATAGTGGTTGTAGCACGCTGTGTCGGGGGTGACATTGTTGGCATGCATCCCATCCCAAAGGGCGTTGACGAGGGGGCCATTTCCCATCGCCTGAGCACAGTCGAAGAGGTGAGTGTACTCGGCTAGTTGAGGTGGATACCCAGCCACGGTTCGATACTGGATGATCGTGAGCAAGTCCCTCGTAAAGTCATCGAACACCGCTTCCAATGTTTTGAGTCCTAGCATCAACACGCCCCACCCGTGCAGTGTATGGTGGAGATCGCGGTAGGGTATCACGAAATGAGCCGGAGAGAGGAGGCGTAGGGCTTCGATAAACACGGTTGGCGGCAGTGATCCCACTAGCTCTACCGACCGTGGATCGGCCATGGCTTCCCTCACTTGGTTTGGTTGTCCGTTTTCAATAACTCGGAAAAAGTTCGCCCTGTACCGCGCCTCCTCTTCGGGCGAGATCCATTCCGGTAAAGGGAATTCCATTTCCTTTTCGAAAGTCGCAGGACGTGGAACAGCGAGTTCGCTGCTCCGTTGTTGACTTGTTGTATTCAATTGCCGTATGGAATTGGAATTGAAAGTGTGTCGCGTTCTCTGCGTAAAAACATCCCATGTCTTCGTATTTGGAGATGCCACGAGACAAGGAATTTGCCTCGGGTGATTTAGATAAAGGTATGGGAAAAATTGTCCGGGGTTTCTGATGCCATCTCCATGGCGAGACGAGACACCCCAGCGAGAAGCGCACTTCTCGGTAAGTGAGAACCTTCGCATGGAGAAATAATGGCAAGGAATTAGTCGTCAAGAAACGGAAAAAAAGAACAAAGAGCACAAAATCACAAAATTACCAGGGGCTTGAATGAGGGGAAGGGGCGCTTCGACCCCGGACCTTTTGACAGGGTACTTCATGCAAGTAGTGATTCAAACTAAGCACAAGACCCCTGTACAAATGATTAGGCCAGACTGTGTAAGATTACATGATTCTATGATTCTAACATGTGATTATTGTGTGGTTGACAACCTATATCCTACATGTACCGACATCCAATTCCATTGATCCACCGCTATACATCGCCCCAGGGCTGTCAGATCGCGTGTGGATACTTGGAAGACCGCAAAACCCGGGGTAATTGCTGACTCATCGCACGTTCTGCCAAGGGACACGCTAAGCCATATTGGGTATCAGCCAAAGTTCGTTGATTCTGCGTGTGGACCTGCACTTGACCCAATCCAATCACCCTTCTATCATGGCCGACAATGAAGATACCGGCGGTCCATCCGTCTCAGAGCCCCTGGACCTCGTTCGTCTCTCCCTCGATGAGACCGTGTTCGTGAAGCTGCGCGGTGACCGTGAACTCAAGGGCCGCCTTCACGTAAGCTACCCCCACCTGGCAATCTTCAGAATAACTACTGACTATGATGTATGTTTACAGGCCTACGACAGTCACTGTAACCTAGTCCTTGGCGATGTGGAGGAGACAATCTACGTGGTGGAAGAAGATGAGAACGAAGAGGAGACTGTGCGGGTATGGGATCACATGAATCAGGGAAGTTTACACAGGCGCAGGCTAATCTGGGTTATCGGATACAGACAATTAAAAAGCAAGAAGAGATGCTCTTCGTGCGAGGTGAGTCGGAGCAATTATGGATATCTTGAGTGGGTTGCTGACTCCCATCTAGGAGACTCCGTTGTCTTGATTTCTCCCCAGGCATGACGAGCTATCTGCCCTTGATAGAGAGAACGGCGTCCAGCGACGGGAGGAATACTAGGAAGGACACGAGATACCACAAAATGCAGTCAACATAGATAGGTAACGATACCATGGAAATCGGTTTATGATCATCCATACTAGTCCCGTTGGATATACGGAGTAGTTGGATATATATCCATGGACGCTAGAGGAGGCTGAGTATTCCATATGATTCGACATTCCTCCTAGTAGATTTATATTGAGTCACTGGTGAGCCGGGCTCTTTCGGGCGATGACTCAACTGGTGACCCCGACTTATCGATAAAGCTCCCCCATGCCCCTTTGTACCATGTACTCTCAACCGCAATACTTCTTTGAATATTGACTTCAGTCTCCTTTATCTTTTGTTCATTGAGCAAAAGAGAAGAATGATCACTCGAATACAACTTCAACTTCATATCAACAGTAACGGTGGCCCGATCCACCGACCAATAACGTCACTACCCCAAAAGGCGGCACCGCGATCAGTCGACGGTTGAACTTCTCAACTACACAATGCCTGCAACCGGGAAACTAAGCTATGAGGAGCGAAAACGAGGTGAAGTCGTATGTGTCTCCAAGGAAGATGTGATAAGTTCCTCATCTTATGTTCTTCAACTTAGGCCCTCAGTGAATTCGCCGAGTATGCCGATAAACAGCAAGCCCACCGCTCCGGCCAAGTCGCACCTAGCGACAGCGGATATTCCACCGCCAGCTTCTCGCACGATCTAGAGGACCATGCAGAGCTCGACATTCTTGATCAGCTAGGACTCTCCGATACCCCCCAAACGGCCAAGCTTAAGGAGCTTCTTCTCGGTACAGGCGATGCCCTCGAAGACAACCTGCAAGTGCTAGCTGGGATATTACAAACACGCATTGATGAAGGCCATGGGGAAACCATCTTCGATCTCGGGTTGGAGGATAATGGTGAATCTATGGGCTTCGACCTCGATCAATGGAAGACGGCGCTGCAGCGCCTGGGCGAGGCGGCCGAGACCATCCCCGCCCACTGTCGAGTATTGCTGACCTACAACGTCGGAGGCCCTGAAGAATCACCTGTCACTCATGGCCGAGTACATGGCGCTTGGGGCAAGGTCCTCGTGCGCCATCACCCTGATAACATCGAGGAGATGGCGGAGCTCCGGATTGCTGTCGTGGGGAATGTCGATGCTGGAAAGAGCACTACGCTGGGAGTGCTGGTGAAAGGCGGTCTTGACGATGGACGTGGTCGTGCGCGAATAAACCTATTCCGCCACAAGCACGAGATCGAAAGCGGGCGTACCAGTTCCGTCGGCTTGGAGATCATGGGCTTCGACAGCCGAGGTGAAATAGTTGGCAATTCGCAAGGCCGGAAGCTCTCCTGGGAGGAAATCGGCAAGCGCTCTGCTAAGGTCATCTCATTCTCCGACCTGGCAGGCCACGAGCGGTATCTGCGCACCACTGTCTTTGGTATGTTGAGCAGCAGCCCCAACTACTGCTTGCTGATGGTCGCTGCCAACAACGGTCTTATCGGAATGAGCAAGGAGCACCTAGGTATTGCTCTGGCCCTCAATGTGCCTGTCATGGTCATTGTCACCAAGATTGACATTTGCCCGCCAAATATCCTGCAGGAGACCTTGTCCCAGCTGACTAAAATACTAAAATCGCCTGGCGCGCGCAAGATTCCAATATTTGTCAAGGATATGGAGGAGACCATTAATACGGCCACGCAATTTGTCAGCCAGCGGATATGTCCTATCTTCCAAGTGTCCAATGTCACAGGAGAGAACCTCGACTTAGTACGGACCTTCCTAAACATCCTGCCCCACCGTGGTCAATATGACCCCGATGGAGCCTTCGAGTTCCTGATCAACGACACCTTCTCTGTTCCTCATGTGGGTACAGTTGTCGCGGGCGTGGTCAAGTCCGGTGTCATTCATGCCGGAGACTCGGTCATAGTGGGGCCAGACTCCCTCGGCCAGTTCACCACGACAGTCATCAAGTCCATTGAGCGTAAGCGCATCCCGGTGAATGCTTGCTTTGCCGGCCAGTCTGGGTCTTTCGCCCTGAAGCGCGTCCGCCGGAAGGAAGTGCGCAAGGGTATGGTAGTATTGAAAAAGCTGGAGGAGCCTCCAAAGGTGTATCGGGAATTCGTCGCGGAGGGTAAGTCGTCCATTCAGGCTTTTTTGACCGTATGCTAACGGAAATAGTCCTAATTCTTTCGCACGCAACTACCATCAAGCCCAAATACCAGGCTATGCTTCATGTCGGGGCAGTCAGTCAGACATGTTCAGTCATCGACATCGATCGCCCTTTCATTCGTACTGGAGATCGAGCGTTAGTCGCATTTAGATTCGTACAGCGTCCGGAATTCTTAGCCCCCGGGGACCGTGTCCTCTTTCGTGAGGGCAAAACGAAAGGACTGGGAATTGTTAAGAGCCTCGGTTATGACCCGACCAAACCGTTGAGTGCAAATGCAAAGGAGGGAGCTACCACTCCTACACCCAAGATACCTCATGATTAGATTTACTGATGCTTTACTCTCAAGGGAGTTTCTTTGTTCTTTCTTTCTTTGTTCCTTCACGTTTTGATCTTTTTTCTTGCTAAGCGTTAAGACATTGAGTCTTTTTTGGTTGGATTGTATTTGCGTTTTATGTTTACTCTGTTAATACACTGGGCAGTTGGCTATGAGCTGGCTAGATGTTCTATTATTACTACCTTTGCATCTATTTGTTGATACTTGCTGTAGTATGAGGTCACATGACAGATATGGCTTGACGTCACTCTATGACATACGCCCAGAGGATCGCCGCTTTCTTAGCAGTCCAGTTTATATCACTGGATGATCATTCGCAAGCCATTGAGGGATCACTGAATTAATATCGGGTATTACGAAAGACTGGGGAACCATGTGCAAGCCCACCGTGGCCCAACACCACTGACGTATTGAGCAACACGGCCTCAGCCTGTGGGTTCTTAAAGCTTGATCTGCCCAGAGCTTCTAAGCATTCAGTCCACTCGCCACTTGAATTTCGAGTTTACCCTCTATTTCACCTTGCTATTATCCTCCTCCTTTATTTAGTATATTCATCTGCTGTCCTATCATCCTTTATATCACCAAATCTCTATCTTCTATACTCATTCGACATCTGAACTATACCACAACAATGGAGACTGTCACCAAATACGTCAACGCTGCTTCGACTGCCATCTGGGGCGAGAATGACTCCACCAATGCCCAACAGCACGGCGAAGAGCCTATCTCCGGTGTGCAAGGCCAAGGACGTGTCACAGACCCCTATGATGGAGGCAACCGCGATGGTAAGTACGATATAAGCATATGTTTATACAAGCCTCAAAACATCGCCAATATATCTAACAATCTACCTGCAGAGCAACCCGGCGCAATCCACTCAGACGCCAACACCGCACCCCTTAATGCCGTCCTGGGCGACAAGCAATTAGAGCCTCGAGAACGCGAGATCACTAGCATCACTACCCCCCAACCCCCTTGCTCTCTCACCGCCTGCACCAGCATCACCCCTGCTCTGCCCGTCTCCGACGGCCCTACGGCAGGTAGTGAAGGCAAAGAAGACAAGCCCATCTCCAGCGGATCTACAGCAGGCAGCGAAAGCAAGGAAAACAAGCCTGTCTCCAACGACTCGACAGAAGCGAGCCGGAGCATTGACGACAGCAGTTCCAAACAAGAACAGCGCAGCACTTCACAGGCTGAAGGTGGCGAGAGCAGCGAAGCTCCCCGCACAAACCGTACTCATGACGTGAGCAAAGAGGCGCTCTCGGGCCCGCAGGGTCCTGCGCCGACGCCTGCTGAGGACTTCGAGAAGGAGTATAGGGGAAATCAGCCTGCAGCTGACGATGAAGATATTGAGAGTAGTATGTTTTTCCCTTTCCCGCGCTCACTTTCCTTCATATTTGGTACTGACTTTTTGTTATAGACTCTCCAAGTGTATCTAGCGGGAAGAACAACCAGTCGCCTTTGGGCAAGAACAAGTCTGAGCCTTCTTCTGAAAATGGCGAGAAGAGTGGAAAGCTCTCGAAGGTGAAGGAGAGCGTCAAGAAGCATCTTCATCATTCGAGCAAATAAGACAGCGTTCTTGTTTATCTCGGATCTGTGAGCAATTGTGCTTGTGATGATGCCTCGGATGTTTTGACCTGCGGTTTGCTTTTTTTGGAATTTTGAGGGCTATGTCTATATTATGCGAGCTTGTTTATTTGACACGCCTTATTTCGGATTTCGTGTATTAATATCCAATTGTGTTTCGATTATCTAAACTCTTCCTTGTAAATGTTGGCACAAAAGACCAAAGTAAATGAAATTTCCATGGCTATAAATTGGAAATAAATGGTAATTACATTTGACCAAAGTCCAATCTCAATCCCATATGCACACGCCAGAGCGGGTATCCCAAGTGTAAACAGAAGCAAGCAACAACCAAGCCATCGAAACAATCACTCGAACAACATTTTCAGCTCTTCAAGTCTGTTCTTCCCTTTGTCAGCTTCATCATCGCCGCCAATCTTCAACCCAAGCGAGCCAGCAATGTTCATTTTACGCTCTTGCACGCGCAGCATGCGGCCTTCTATGGAATCCTTGACCACGAATCTCGTCACATTGACATCGCGTGTTTGGCCCATTCGATGGACACGGTCGATGGCTTGGGCTTCAATCGCGAAACTCCACCATGGATCCATCAAGAAGACATTGCTTGCGGTCGTTAGGTTGAGTCCTACGCCGCCGGCACGCAGGGAGATGAGTAGGACTGTAGGGGCTGGCGTTGGGGATGAGGGAGAGCTAGACTTTGCAGGCCCGCTTGTCCCTGGGGTATCGTCTTCAATGTCGACGATGTCATCGGTAAAGCTTTCGGCTTTTGTAAACTCGGCTAGAACAGCGGCACGGGCCTTTTGGGGCATCGAGCCATCGAGGCGGAGATGCGAGATTCCGACTCGGGAGAGTTGTGGGCCGATCAAGTCCAAGAAGGATGTAAATTGAGAGAAGACAACGGATTTGGTATTTGCAAGGATGCATCCAAGATGATTGATAAGGGCGTGAATCTTAGCCGAAGTGTGGGCGGAAGGAGATAGGGGGTGTATGCGACGGAGGGAGATTCGGGGGGCAGGTTGTGAGCTGATTGGCGGCGTGCGGCTCACAGTGTCGTCTCCAAAGGAAACTGAATTTGAGGACGGATGTCGTACTACTTCAAAGGTATTCTTTGCATCCACTGGGGCACGGCAGTTGAAGCATCGTGCCTCGACGCCCTTGTTCATTTGGTGTTGCAAGAAGTCTTCGAGGCATTTCTTACACGCACTATGCCAGCACGCTGTTACAGCTGGATCGATCATAGTCTCTTCACAACAGATAGGGCACTCGCCACTGGACTCGGTTTGAATCTGCCGAAGAGCATGGGCAGTGAACTTAACCATCGTTCTGGAGGTATCCTGAGACTCGGCATTCTCGTTCTCTGTCGTGAATTGATCAATCAATTCTTGAAGATCCATGTCATCTTTAAACTCATTGAGTGCATCAGCCGCTACCGCCGCACTCTCTTCTTCTGCAACAATGGCTTTGTTGCGTGTCATTATGGGGTGACAGCAGGTTTGACGAAGGCGGAGAATTTGAGCGAAGATTGTGCTGTAAGACTTCAATAATGTGCCAGCCACGACATTGTCATTATAAGTTCGTTTCGCTCGGGTAAATATGCAGTCGTAAATTTCTCGCTCTTGCTTTGATAACTCCACCTCCTCTATAGTGACTGTCTTTTTGGGCAAAGGGACCAATGGCTCACCCTCCGGAGTTTTCATCGATTTAGTTCGTCGAAGGACAAGAGGTTCTAGTACAGTTTGCACGACATTTAGAGCCCGCACGTATTCTTTGGATTCGAATGGCACAGTAATAAACGTCTTCCAGAAGGAGAAATTGCTCCATGGCTCCACTTTAAGGAAACGCACCAGGCTGAAGAGATCCTCAAGGCGATTGACAATGGGTGTGCCAGTCAGTGCCCACCGGTGGGCTGCTTTCAACTCATAACACGACTTAGCAGATTTAGAAAGACGGTTCTTGATCACATGAGCCTCATCAAGAATTACTCGGAAGAATTCCACAGAGAATAGACCCCTGTTCAGACTGGGCCCTAGAGCAGACGACTGGAGACCGAGCTGGCGGAATTCCGACAATACCACACCATAACTGGTGATAATCACCTGTGGAGCTGTTTCATAATTGGATTTGCAGCATAAATCTTTCAAATTGACGGCCTTGTCTGACCCGTAATAAACGAGAACTCTCAACGTCCCAGCTTTTAGTGCCTCGCTTTCCCACTGAGAGATTAAAGATGTTGGTGCAACGACCAGAGTGGTGTACGGCGCAGGCACGACCCCAGAGGAGTTTGGCATCCTGGTAAGGTCGTTCACCGAGCTAAGACCATTCGAAATATGTGGACTAGGCTCGACTTTGTGCGAATGGACCAGACTGAGCATCTCAATGGTTTTCCCCAGACCCATTTCATCAGCCAGGATTCCCCCTCGGCAGTGTTGCTCTTGAGCAGGAAAGTCAACACTGAGATCTCCCGAATATGGGTTGACGTAGAAATGGTCGATGTTTCTAACCCGCGGTAAATCTTTGTCATCAACATCCTTTGTGGGCCAAGTGTATTCCTCCCACAATGGATGCATTGACTTCTCTCGAGTCTGATTTGAGTCTTTCTCTTTTGATATCATCCAATGAAGGGCTTGTTGCTGGTACTTGCGTAGATCAAGGGTGAAGCTAGGTGCTGGATCTGCCGTTGGCATGTTGAAATCGAAAGATTGAGCTTTTTGATACAACGTATCGAGCTGATCTTCTTCCAGTTCGTCGCTGTCGTCTCCGCCTGATGAGTCGTTGGCATCCTTATTTGATTTGTTCTTCACGTTGTCATATTGTTCTGCAATTTCAGCGGCACGCAAAATGCCATCTCTTTTGTGCTTTTCCGTAGTCGGGTTGGTCGAGGTAGGATGAAGATTGATTTCCTGAAACAATTTTACCAAACCGACTTGACGTAGTCGCAGATTCTTCTCCTCGGTGCTCTCCTTCTCTTCAAACAGTCCAGTGGATCTGTTGTCATCAGTGTTCAAAGCATTGAGTGCCGCGCTTTGAAAGGCTTCCTTTCGCAAGTAGACTCGAAGTTGTAGATATATGGTATCGTTGACTCGTACCCTCTCGGGTACAAACACACAGACTCCTTCAAACCGACAGATCTTCTGATCAATCAGCGTAGAAACCCATTCAGCGGTCTCATGTGGCAGCCTTCCAATTTCTTGCCCCGAGGTATTCGTGAAACGAGTCAAAACATCACTTTTGTGATTGATAAATGCTTTGCCTCCTCGACGTCTCATGGTTGGCTGTGAGCGTGCGCGCTCAATGTTGACGGGGTCTCCATGCTTGAGAAATCCGAAGCCACTTCTCGTTGCCCATCCCCCCACACCAAATGCGCCAATATACCTCGTTGATGGCGGATTTCGCAGCACTGATTCACTTTTGACTGGTGTATCAGGGCTAGGCTGTACACAAAGATCGGGTTTCCGGCTTCTGGCCAGAACGCTGCCATTTATCCGTACAGGCTTCTTCCATGATCCATCAAAGTATATGTTAACAGCTCGCTCGATATTATTGGAAGCAGCTGATTGAATGGTTTTGATTGAATCGGCAGGTAGTTGCTCTCCTATGATACTGGTGAAAAGGTCGATATCGAAGCCATCTGTGATCGTATTTGTTGCGGTAGTGTTGACCGCTACTTCCTCGCTTTGTTGGTCTAATCCATTATGGTGTGGAGAGGGAGTAGGCGCAGTATCCGCAATGGGTAACCCTAGGCCATCCGTCGTTCGGACTTGTGTATGGTGCTGATCTGTTTCGTTTTCCAAACCAAGAGGGCTTTTTGGAATGCGGTCGATTGACGGAATCTCGAGTGCGCCATGATCCTCGTGTTTCGGGCAATGAGGCAGGGACGCGTCTGTATCCTGAGGTTTGGTGGGTAATGGCGAGGGTGAAGAGTCAGCGAAGAAACGCTGCCTCTTTGCTGGACGTTGCTCTACATCCTCGCTCATATTGGCTGTACCATCGAGCTTCGTGAACAGGAAGAAAAAAAGGTGGACTCGGAGGAGACGCGCCGAGAAACGCGAGAACGCGGAGAGTACGGCAGCCGAATTAGGCCAAATTGGGCCATGCGGTTTCTAGGGAAAATGTTCAAGACTTTTTGATCTGCGTTTTTCAAGACATTTGATTCTCATTCTTTGGATTTCTTTATTTTACTCCCGTTTACTATGATTTTTTAATATAGTTCTCTTGATTGTTCTCCAATTCTTACAATTCTTAATTACCTGGTGGCCAGGGCATCGCTGACAAAGATTGGCCGGCCAATGCCTTTGCCCCGATTACATCGAATCTTTTCCCCAGAGCTTGTCGACTTCACATTGAGCATGTCTTTTCTGAGGACAGCTCGGCCATGCCAGGCAAATAGAGCCTGCAGGTTTTATCTGCAAAGCTTCCAATGCCAAAAACGACACTTCAGCCGGACACAATCTATTGCCGCACCTATTACTGCAGAAGAAGTCCAAGGTGCTCACAAATACTGCGTTGCTCTTCTCTCGTATGAAACACCGTCCTTATGGCCACCAAAGCCTACTGGAGCTCCTATGGAAACAAATTTGGAAGCTAACATAACCCTCTTCCCACAGAAAATATGACCGCCCCTCCTACACACTGAGTACCTTCATCCCACGACATGCGCAATCCTTCTACATTGCGCTGCGCGCATTAAACGTCTCCCTCTCTATGATACCCGACACCACCTCCTCTCCCACAATCGGACTGATGCGACTTCAATTCTGGCGCGACTCAGTAACGAAGATCCTTGCCGGCACACCACCAAAAGAACCCGTCGCTATCTTGCTTGCATCCGCCATCTCCGATCTCCACGAGCGCACGCAGGGCCGCGCGCACATAAGCAAGGGCTGGCTGATCCGTATAATTAATTCGCGGGAGCGAACCCTAACAAACGACCCATACCCAAATATCGCCGCGCTTGAGTCCTACGCCGAGAATACATACTCGACACTAATGTACCTCACTCTGTCGGCCTTGCCCATGGCCTCGGTAACTGCAGATCATGTTGCATCCCATATCGGAAAGGCAGTGGGGATTGCGGCTGTGTTACGTGGAATTCCGTTCGTTGCGTTCCCTGCGCCACCTGCTCAAGCGCCTCCTGGCGGGGCTGCGGGTTCCGCGATAGGAGGGGGTGCGAAACAGGGAGCTGTGATGTTGCCTCTAGACGTTATGGCACAAGCTGGTGTTAAAGAAGAGGATGTCCTTCGATATGGAGCTCAAGCAGAGGGTCTCCGGGATGCAGTCTTCACTGTTGCGACACGGGCAAGTGATCATTTGATTACTGCGCAGCAGATGTTAAACAACCTCCGGGCTGGGGAGGATGTCGGTCATGACTTTGAGCATGAGGGCGAAGAGGGTCATGAATACGATCTTTCTCCTGGTGCTCGGAGCAGCGAGTCACCTCTTGAAGAGGTCAACCGGGCATTTGGCGTTTTCCTGCCGGCGGTCGGCACGCGCCTGTGGCTGGATCGCCTTGAAAAGCAAGACTTCGATGTTTTCAGCCCGGATTTGCTTCGGTCAGAATGGAGACTTCCGTGGAAGGCTTATTCGGCCTATCGACGGAAGTCTCTGGACTAATGGCATGTAGGTCATGTCTAACATGTGTCTAATATACTACGGTTTTCAGACCGTTGATGACTTCTTTTGTACATTAGGAATGTAAAAACAGCTATCACGATGCAATGTTGAACAGTGAAATATGCCTGTACTGATCTCTGAAATCATACTATAAAACAAATGAGATCTCAATACTGTCCAAGTGAAAAGTATCTGTACAAGACCCGACTAGGTCTGTGAGCAACAAAATGTATAAAAATAAATCAAACTCCGCACGCAGCAACACCTTTGTACAATAATATAGACAGCAAGCTTCAGGACGTTCAGGATCTATTTCTTCGTCTTCTCTCGTCTCTGCTTCCTCGAGCTAACAATCAAACGTCGCTGAGCAAGCATGACAGCGTAGCGTTGGATTTTGTCGCGCCTAAAGATGCAGGTTAGTGTCGGCTGTTTTCGACAGGAATATCAGGAACTTACATCAGGTAGAAAACCGTAACGAGGACGAACGGAACTGCAATCTTCCAGAAATATCTACTCAAGTCAGCAAAAAGTCTAGAAGAAAGGGGTCGAAAGCCATACCCTTCACTGTGTTCGATTCCCGCGAAATGCGTGAAGTTCATTCCGAAATAACCCTAAAACGGTCAGAGGACTTTCTTAATCAATTCAAGTCATACATACTGTCAAAAATGTCATAGGAAGATAAAGACAAGTCACAAGAGTAAGCTGCTTCATACTTTCGTTCTGGTAGGCACCTGCACAGCATATTAGTCCGTTGTTTTCTCATGAATTATCCATAGAAGTTGAACGTACCAATAGTGTTGAAAATGAGGTCAATCATGTTATCAGCGTTGCGCCGCATCTGATCGTAGCCTTCAACAATGGTAATGCAATGATCTAGGGCATCGCCCAAATATGTATGGCACATAGAGCTGATCGTAACACCTGTGCCTCCAATACTCTTCAGATTAGGCGGCACAGTCCCAATATGTGGGCGGGGATCAAGAAATTCTGTGGGGGTTGCACTTGGGCTGAGGGGATTTCGTAGGACACCAAAGCCTGGTGTGCCGACGGGCTCAGACCGGTGATCACGGAGAGCGTTGATCACAGCCACTATAGGCTGCATAGAGTTCCGCAGAACAGCAATCTCAGATGTCAAGATATATAAAGACTTTGACTGGTCAATGTCTGGATCAGTCAGAACCTCCAGCTCGAGGTCTCCGATGGCGTCTTGGTAAGCCATCGTGACTGGAATCGCAAGATCAATCACAGCATCCAGAATGGCCTGCAACAGCATACTGGCATCGCATGACTGTCGAAGAATAGTCTCAGGCGTATTGAGGCGCCTGACAATTGGCGCTTCGATGTCATCCGCGCTCGTTTCGAAAAAGGAAGTCACCTCATTATCGGCATGTAGGAAGATCGAAACTTGTTCCAAAGTGACACATAATCCTTTGGCAGTAAGTGCAGCATGGCGTTCCATGAACTCAATTCGATCCTCATTGGGACCGCCGCGATATCGCTGAAGACTTCTGGCAGCTGTGTCTGTGGAGGGCCCAACATTTCCAAGATGGGAATTTCGTGTTGTACTCTGCCCAAGCCCAGGACGAACGCTCGATCCGTATGTCACCATATCTTTGCGCTCCTGTCTTGTGGGGGGTCTGACTCTGAAAATGTCCTTCAACGCCGCCATGATAATACTCCACTTCGTGGGTCGCTTCAACGAAATCGAGCTCCTGTCACTGACCACAGAACTTTTCCGCTCCCTTGACTTCCATTGACTGACCGGATTTTCCTCCTCATCTCCCGAATCAGAGGAGTCGTCTTCTTGTATCTTCACCAATTTTTGCAATGTCAGTACAACGAAGGCGTGGTCCGAGTACCAATCCACTTTCGTGCGGTTAGTGGTATGGACAAGATCCTCAATTGCAAGCCGATGCAATCTCTTATGATTTCCGAGAATCTTGATCACATCCCAGCTCAACCCATTTACATTGATCCACCGGCATTGCACCCAGGGCTCTTTCTCCCGCCCCAAAAATTGCTCCAGTGTGTCATTGTCCAACTCATACTGTCGCATTTCATGTTGTGAGAAGTCCACCACCGTAATCTGGCAGCGTCGTTGTAGGTCAGCGGGTATGTTGGACGCCCATTCTGACGTGTACGGCGGTAGCGGCTTGGTTGGGTCAATGCCAGGTTCGGTTCCTGGTTGCCAATTGGGATCTTGTGCGAATCCTTCGGGGTGGTATGAGCGGGCGGTATTGCGTCTAGCTCGGCGTTTTGTCGTCTCAGTGGAGTTCACTCGTGCTGCTGTGGTGAACGCGGGAGACGCGGTTCCCTCTCTCTCTCCTACTGTTGGAGCGGCTTGGGAGCTGACTGACGGGCGACCCGCCTCAACATCGACCTCGGGTCGTGCCGGACCCTGCTGTGCATAATCGACCGAGTGTATGCTCATCTTCACCGTTCATATAGATGCGCACATCTAATCGCGACGGTGGAATGTCCGGTTCTCATCGGCTTCGAACTCCAATATGCTGCGGCTCAATGATGTGAACCCGGCCCAGGGGTTGGTCAATGCCTGGTGGGTATATACCCAGGATATTTGTACAATTGATGCACGTCTCATCGAGACACCACTTTGGGAGAGAACATGTTGAACTTGCGTGCGGGATATGACGTCGAAGAGCCGTTTTCTGCCGCGGCCCCGTACAGAGATAGTTAAGACGAAACCGGTCTCAAGTGGAAAGACTGAATTTTGACATGAAAGACAACAAAGACAAGAAGTCGAAGGAACGAAAGCAAAGAATAAATAGTGAACAGGTAAAAAGAAAGGAAAAATGAGAGAAACCAGGGGGGTCTCGTACACAGGGGGTGGAGCGCCTTATTTATTTTAAGGGAGAGGATAGACAGGGACAGCCTCATGAAGTCCTACGGAGTACATATTTAGAACTCTTGAACTCATTGAGATAGTTTTGTACAAGTACATATAGGTACACGGTTTCCATTCCATCACATCACATCACTATGCACCATACAGTAACGCCGTCCCAATGCTGGCTTCCAATCACTCCAGATATAACAACATCCACAATAGTTAAACAAGATAGGGAAAGCAGAGCAATAATTACAGTAAAAATAGGCTGCCAAAGAGAATCCAAAGATAATGAGAGAAAGAGAAGGCGGAGACAGCATTATACTCGGGCTGCTGCCCGTGGTTTCCAGGAAGGACGGTGGAGTCCAATGTGAGTCTGTTTATTCCCATGAAAACTAGGCCTGGGAGGGCCGTGGAAGTCGGGATAGAGACCTGACGCCATGTCCATCAGAACCGCCCGCTGGGGCTTTGCGGAGCTCCAATTGGTAGATTTATCTTTCGGTTTGGTAGAAGGGGTGCGAGGAGTAGGAGCGCTGACACTAGTAGCTGCGCGCGTTTTCTCCTTGATGACATCGCGAAGCTCTTTGTCATCTTTGGTGATTTGAGCTTTGATGAAAGCAATGTCATTGGAAGCTTGGAAAGCGGACATGACTGACTCCCGTGGAGTGTATGGGTACTTGTCGGGGTTTGGAGGCGACTGGGGTGTGATGTAAGGGTCCAAGAAAGCTTCCTGATCCTTGTCTAGGAGCTGTGTAATATCCAGCGTTTCACCATGCGGAATTTTGTGAGGATGAGAAGGGGTCACACAGTCCATGTCGACTTCTTTGCGAAGGACATGGTCAATGTCGACGGCCGAGAAGTAGGCACATGATTGGGGGAGGTCATCAATTCCTACTTGCTGAGAGAATAAGGCACGAGTCCAAACGTTGGCAACCTGCAGAGCCATTGCAGCGCGGTACCTATCCTCATCTTTGACAAGGTAGCGAATTTCATCGTGAACAGTGATGGCCAAGCGGGCCTGAATGTTGAATTGTCGGATAAGATAGTCCATGCCAACGATCAAGAGGTGAAGATAATCGACACCCGACGACTGAATGGCCCAATTGATTCGGGATGTCATGAAGCTGCCCTTGTTAATGAAACGTCGCATGAGCGCCTCGGTGATCCCAGCACCCAGAGCAGGGGTTCTAGGTCGTTCTTGATCCGCGAACTCTTCAAGTTTATTGAACACAAAGGATTCAGTGCCACCTCGCCAAAACGGCGTCTCACTCAAGATGCGACGTGAAGTGCGCGTTCCCTTGGTCTCTTTGTACAGGTTCTTGGCAGTCTCTTGTGTCTGTTTTTCAGTTAGAGACGGATTGAACTGGCGAAGTAAAGTAGCGGCGAACTTGACGCCTGCCCCGTAAATTCGGCCGTAGTTGAAAACCTTGGCGTCATTTCGCGAGATTCCCAGAATTGACGCACTTCGTGAGTGAAGATCCGTTCCCTCAGCTTTAGACCCTTCTAAGCACATGAAGCCGATTGCGTTTCCTCCGTGAATCTGGAACGGGGCATCTCCTACAAGACTTGCAATCCATAGTTCCTGGGAGTCGACATCGGCTCCAACGAACGAGTAGCCCGGCGGCGCTTTGATCATAGCTTTTAGCTCTGATCCAACACGGTTGGCCTTTGCATTACTTGCAGTCAACCAAGTGTTTTCCACGGCGCGTCGGGTGATGGTTCCCATTGGAATGACTTGAGGCAGAATGAATCCGATACGATTATCGCTTGTTTCACTTTTTTCTCTGCCTTTCTGCGCCTGATCTTCATAGACCACGATTTGACCCTTAATTCGATCTCGGGCACTGATCCAGTAAGAGCATGAGGCGTTCATATCCAGCGCTTGTTTGGCAAGTTCGTACTGAGATGACAGGATCCCACGTTCGAAATACTGCATGTACCCTTTGCCAAGCGGATTGGTACACCTGGCCTGTGGACCGTCCTTGTGGGGGATTTTGAAGTATATGGCTTTTCTATCGTCTCGCAACTCGGTGTTCTTTTCCTCGGCCATATCGCACATGACGACTGGCTGATTCTCATACTGTTTGATTTGATCACGGGGAACGCGGAAAGCCCATCCGTGCAGGTCCGACCAAACAAGAGGGTAGCTGTCCCAGGACAGTTTGAGCAAAATTGGCGCAATGCGAGTTCGCACCGTCAAGTTGATTTCGGCGGTGTTTGAGGTAAAAAGATCCTTGTACCACTTAGGCATTCCTGGTTTCTTTTGCCTCGCTGCCGGCCGAGGAGGATCACCCTTCTTCTTTCCTTTTACCATTTTGATCTCTTGGCCGGACCAGTCCAGCTGTTGTAACCAAGGATCAATCGTGTAAATGTCTGGTTGGTCTTTATACTTCAATGCTTCGTCGCATAATGCTAGCAATTTACTCTGGACATCGTCAAGCCGCTTATGATATGTTTCCTCTGCCCTGGTAAGATACTCTTCCCATGACTCATTGACTGGCAAAATGACAGAGGACAAGTGTCGAAGAGCGCCGAAACTGACGGGATGCGGACAAGTCTCGAGAAAATTGGGAAAAACTTTTCGGTAGACACGATGGGTGATGGCAACATCGGCAGCACAATAGTCGAGAAGTTCCTCCAGTCTGCCCACAATAGAGTCACGATCAAGTTCACCGAACAGATCTCTCTGCGCCTTATCGATGGTGACATCACAATGAAATTTGGCCACATCACGCAGGGAGTTCACCGAGCTTCGCCCAACCCAAAGCTCCTCCTCTTCTTCTCTCAACATGTTGTTTTCGAGAAGTGCGGCAAGCTCTATGGAATCATGTTCATTCGCGATTTTATCCCTCATGTCCTGATTCTTTTTGTGGCGCATCCAAGTCGGTCTCTGCTGCGAACACATGCCGTTGACCGCCACGTGGAGGGACATTGTGTCGAGAAAGAAGTTTTGAGACTGCTGCATGTCGTATTCCTCAAGGACTCGGGCTCGATCGTAACCAATATTGTGGCCAACCACAATGCGAGGTTGAGTGGGGTCTCCCAAGGGTACCAGCTGTACTTGATTCTCTGACTCGCCAAGCAGCCACGGTGATATCCATGCATACCATGCTGTCGGGCTTACCGCGCACGCCATGACCGCAAATGGATTATCTTTGTACATGACCTCGGTATCAAATGTTAACATTGATTCATTTGGGGCGTCGACAGGCTCCGAGGTGCCATCAGTATAGTATTTCGTCCATCCGCTTCGTTTGACCCATTTGCGTGGTTTGGCCGGACAGGTAAGAGCCGCATATGACTTAGCCCATGATAGGTAGGGTTCTGAAGAATCCATTCCAAGTTTGTAGAAGTGCTCGTCCAATGTTTGCCCCTTGAGAGCAGGAAGATCGAATGCGATAGGACCGGCGCCATTTTGAGATTTGCCCAGGAGCTCATGTCTAGCCAAATGATCCTTCGAGAGAGCGACTAGTTCTGGATCCGGAATGCGACCTTTGTTTGGGAACACTTGAGCATGGACGTGGTCGCTGAGCTGTTGGACTCCGATGTCATTGAATCTGGATGAGGAAGGGACTGCGCGAGATCAGTAATCGCGATTTGATTGTTTATCGAGAAGCGCAAAAGACAAAGCACCTACCAGAAAGAGATCGTCTTGTGGTCGCATTGTCGGCGGAAGTAGAGGAGAATCTTGTATGAATTCTGTCTAATTGGTACCACGATGGCGGCTTAACCAGGAACGGCGAGCTCCGTCGCAAGAAAGATTCCACGGCACCCCTGGAACAAGGAGTGCAGGAGGATTTCCAAGATAACATCCTAAATAAAGATTTGGCAATTTAAGGTCATGTTAGAATGGTGGCGACAGCCGTAAGGCTGCACTAGAAGCCCGAAAAAAAGCCGAAAAAAGAGGTATGGAGATGGATGTAGCTAATTTCCGTATCATCGCCTATCGCAGGTCCGGGCGTCATGCAGGTCGGAATATTGTTCTCCCTGTGTTCTTGACCGCCTTCTACTTGTAGACCCCTTCCTACGTGATGTGGCGCAACGATATCCGGCCGGTATAACAATCTTCCAGCTCACACCCCCCGTTAGCTCGCTGACCGCCTTCTATTTATATGGACACAGTTCAAAGCGGGCTTATCTGATACTTATCGCCACATGATCTATTTGATAAGAGCCATGTGCCCGGCATTGTCGCCATCACCTGCTTTGATCGCTGAAACGTCCCTCATTTTGCTGACAATATACTTCTTCTTAAATACATGATCGCTGCATTTTGTCTTAGCGAATCTTTCCAAACTCCTGGATCTGTCCGTCGGCCACCAATTCTAGATCGTTTCACATCCTCTCCCATACGACAACACAGAGCTGCGGACCTTCCCAACTCCAAGCTATTTCCCTCGCCCAACCTTAACGCAAACCTCTTTGAAAGAGTCTTACTTTCCATTCTGTCACAATGAGCAGAAATAGGGCTGCTGTTGTCGACCTGACAACCAGATCATCGCGGCGAAATCCTATATCTTTATCCTCCTCCCCACCTGCCGCCCCGGACCACGCAACCTCTTCCCGACATGAACAATCCACTATTACCCGTGGTGTCAAGCGTCGCCGTAATTGGAGCGATGAGCACGGGGACTCCTTCGCGTCCCCTTCGGCTTTCTCCGAAAACGAGCCCATCGAAACGATCGATATGACCGACGACTCAGACGCAGCCGCACTCGCTCGAACAGTGGCCAAACAGAGGGAAGATGCCATAAAAGCGCAGGCTTCAGCGGAGAGCGAATCAAACCTCTCCGCTCTACTTGCTTATAAATGTCCCATTTGCATGGAAACGCCCGTGGACGCAACGAGTACATCATGTGGTATGTATTGGGTACAGGCATGCTAGGGCTTCTCCTGACTCCTTGTCTTTAGGACATCTCTTTTGTCACAAGTGCATCATCGACTGCTTGAAGATGAGCGAGCAAACACGTGGCGGTGACTCTTCCAAGCAACACAAGGGGACCTGCCCGGTATGCCGCACACCGATTTCCCGAAAGGAGACGCCTGGGAAGGCTAAGAATCTCATTCCGCTTCTGTTTTTAACAAAAAAGCGAAGTGAGCTTCCCGTATCTGGCCCATAGAGCCTTTATGTCCGCTTTTCTATTCTCTTCATATTTTTATTTTTCTCTCGACTCTTGCGGCATTGCGAATCGGAGCATGGGAATGAATGGTATCTTTTTCGGGGTTTTGTATAAGCCCTAACGAGCTGGGATTGAGAAATGGGGTTCCAGATTCATGGTTGCGATTGGTTTAAATGGTGTGTATGTTGTATATGTAGTCATATCTCGAAGTATATCATAGTACAATGTTAACGTCTAAACAGATACTATTGCATATCCTTTCGGTCTCTTCTTGCAGGATCAAGTGTATTCCGCCGACCTAGCGCATTTCCTAGACCCCCACGAACCATTGCGTCCCCCTTCTTCCCCAATACTACCTCAATGGCCTGCACAAGAGCATTGGGGTCATATTGCATCCCCACAACGGTCTCCTTATCTCCATCCTTGGTCGTGATTTTTCGTCCATAGAGACGAAGCGTTTCGATGCCCATATGTGTGAGCCGCTCACGGTCCACATGCGGTGTTCCCGGACCATCCAGATGCAAGATATGAGTCACATAGTTGGTATAAGGAAGGGCTCTATAATTTCGAACATTTTCTTGCACTGAGGTAGTCGCCGAGTTGTGACTTTGATGCTGAGAATGAAAAATCGGGCCCCGTCCACGGCTTTCTTCTCCGGCGCTTACAATTGCTTCCACGAAATCAGACGCGGTAAATGGTGCGGATGGAGGCCCTGTTTCCCGATCCAATGATCCGTTCAAAATGAGGATTTTGTGTCGGGCGGGACTGGAGACGATGCTTTTGCCGACGCCTCGCAGGATGATAGCAGGGATGATTGATGTGTAGAGAGATCCGATACTGTAGATAATAGCCTGGGAGTCGTTTATTGCTTCAAGCACTCGCGGATTTGCGGGCGGTCGGATCTCTTGACCGTAGGGGTTGATGTACCAGATGCGAGTGATTCTAGAACCCAAATCTTCGTTCTTGGTTTTACTGAATTTGATATTCTTGTTGCGGAGAGTTGCCAGAGAGCCAGGAAGATGATCCTCTTCGTATGTCGTCGGGTCCGACAGTTCGGAATCCGTGTAATCAACATCGTCGCCATCGGCAGGGAGCAGACTTGGTCTCCTGGAGCTGGGATTGTGCTCGAGGGCCGTCGCCTCACTTGGATGCGAGATACTATTCTGACCGACAATCACAGTTCCGTCCGCAAGCGATGCAGAGATATGGTGGGAAAAATTGGAGTTGATTGCTGGGATCACGCGCACCAGATCTGACGGGACGCCGCATATGCTCCCGAGTAGATAGATGGCACTTTCGAAGCTCCCACTGAACAGCCGGGCGGCAGTCAAGAAAAGATTCCCGACACTTGCGGATGTGAAATCAAAGGTTGATGATGGCGGTCGGGCTCGTTTCAGAATTTCCAGGTTTAATACATTGAAGAATGAGCGTATCAATTCTTTCTTGGCGGGGGTGATAGCTGTCCATAGCCCCGATGTGCCGTCCACGATGGACTGCCATTCATTGGTTGCGATGCCTGCTTCCGCAGACAGCCGATGGTTAAACAACGCCTTGACAGCTGACCTCTCAGGGTTCGTTAACGAATCCGGAATCAAGCGTACCAATCGACCTGTCCGACAAGTTAGCAAGGGGAGATGCGAAGTGTTGGGCTCAAGTTGTACTCCGAACATCACCAATCCCAGGGCCGCCGAATATTCGAATCAACTCGGAAGAGGATCCTCCATTATCACTGATTGGGATGATGTAGCTAAGTGGACAATTCTTGTTTTCACGGACGGCATTGAATACATCGACGAGATTGTTGGCCGCGCTCCCTCCTGATATGACAACTATCCCTCTATTGGTCGCCATGGGCAGATAATTGTTCTGTTGCTCTTACTAAGGCGATTAAATTCGACGGGGAGGGACCAATGTCGAGTGAATATTCAGAGGAGCGAAATTTGAGACTTTGGGGACATGTCTGCTATCTGGGCCCGAACGCGCAACAATGACACATTTCCACAGCCACAATACCATGTTTTGTAAGTCGTCCTACGACAATGGGTTTTTTGCCAGGCAGAAGATTTGTTATAAATTAATACCGCCTACTGTGAAGAGATGAAGCTATCACCATAAGGTAATTCAAATGCCTTCTATCACCAATAATGAAGCTATTTCAATTCTGAAAACTGAATTCAAGTACTGTATGTGACCATCTGGGAAGGATCGTACTTGCTAAACGAGGTAGGAATAACTATGCCCTCGTACCTTCCTAAGTAGACAAACGAGAATTAAGCGAGATAAATGTAAGGGTATAAGAGGGGAAGAATATATACTTAGATAGTTTCTCTTTTTCCTTTCTTCTTTATACTTAGAATTTGGTTTGAATTATACTCCTTTCTTCTAAATCGAATTGGCTTATAATATAATTCTAAGTACTAACCTAACTTAACCTCTAGACTATATAGCTATACGTGTGAAGGGACGAAGCTAGATTGGATTCAAGCTAACTAAGCTGTTTGCTGTTGTCTAAAAGCTTAAGGAAAGGAAATGAAGTTTACGGGAAGCAACGAGAGTAAACAGGGGTGGGCGGAGGTCACGTGCTTGTTACGTGATCCCGTGCGGGCCCTGGCCCGTTAACTACATTTAGCCCTTTATTCAGCCTGTTCCGTTTCAGGGCCGCAGCGTGCGAAGCGCGCGTTACCAGTATGTTACTATCGGTAACAACATTCCCCTGCGCCGCAAACTACCATTTTGGGAACTACGGAACACGTGATCATGCAAGTAGTAGAACGGTAGACGGTCGACGAGTAGATTTTGCCAAGGCAAATCTATCAACCTACCTTCTACACATCTACGCAGGAAGAACTCAAGGATATATGAGGACACTCATTCATGTATCTAGTTTAGTTCTTCATCTTCAATCATACATTGTTACTTGTGATTACCTTTTGAACTACAGACTCTCTTGTTTGATTATAACCTGATAACCACTGCGAATAGATTATAGACCAATACTTCGGTATAGATATATTCGGCGCACTACCTGGCATCACTCCTCGATACCCTCAAAAGGACTTAGCCCATATAAGGCCTGTAAGGCAAAGGTACGGTTGAGAGACAGGTCGTTGACAGTTGGCAGACTGCAGGACACTAGAGAAGTATATCCGGTTCGTGCTAACCTAGCGACGACCAGTTAGCTGTGCGTAACTTATTAACCCTCCTATCTATAATGATACCCTTAATGATATTAAAGCTAATAAGACCTAAGACCAAATCAAAGATACAGAAGAGGAATACAAAGAAATCGATCAAAACTACACCTAAACCCTAGCCCTAACGTCAATTTGCCCTACTGGACCTCTTCTATGCTCTGCAGAATTTCTTCACCTTGCCCCCTCTAAACCCTCTCGCCGGATTATTCTTGGTGCTAATGTAGCCTCGCGTCTGGCCTCGCGTCTGGCCTCATCTTCTGCCCCTCCTCAAGCCCTCTACTGAGAAAGTCGCCAAGTATATCCTCTGGCATATGGTAAAACATTGTTCTCGGGCCTTTCTTGTGGAATCTCTTCTAGGTTCTGATCTGGTTCTCGCCCCTGTTACTTGTCTTGTTTCTTCTTCGACCGCTTCTTCGGCCACTGCTTCAACCCCATTATCAACCACACCTTCAACCACACCGTCAGCCTCTTTTTCGGACACTCGGCCAAGTCCTCCAGCCGTTCATCTAGGTCCTTCTGGGGCCCTCGCCAAGTCCAGGACCTTTGTTGGACCCCGATCAACGAATAACCTGGTCCTGCCATCGGAGCAAATAACAGATCCAGGGATCTTGAGAATTATACATATTCAAATGGTCCAACCAATGAGAAAAAGTCTCGGAACAATTAAGTTCCAAGTAATATAGCGATGTCGTCCATAATATCTGTGTATTCCTCCTTTTTGTGGATTAATCAAATAAAAACTATCTGAATTTGATGAGTAGTCTACACAACTAACTTGACATTTGAGGTTTTTCGTAAGCATACTATTAGATCATGATCCTCGTATCCAGCTCAAATGTGAACGCAATTCATGTGCTGGTCAATGACAGCAAGAAAGCAGAACAATCGCAGTTGTGCTCATTGAACTTAATTTTGAAGAGGAACAGACATAAATTTAGACCAGAATCTCGAAGAAATGAGCACAAGGGGTGAAGGAGCATTAGAGGCAAAAAGAAACAGAAACTGAATCGTCTAGAAGCCATCCAATTGTCTAGCTTGTCCTTATAGTCTGGGGTAATGCGGCCCTTTTTTCCATTAACTCCAACATGGATACATGCACATGCCAGTGGTTGCTGGCTGCCAGGTGTTTCAGATCCCCGATCAACTTCTGCAGACGATGTCCCTGAAATGTGAACAGCAAAGTAACTACAGCGGCCCATTCCTTCTGGTCGCTGCTTCTATACGACCCCAAAATGACAGATTCCTCGGTCCGTTTTGGATATCTGAGCACAGCGGGGTAATGATCGTGGAGCTGACTTTGTATATTCTTTCTCCAACCCCCCGGCAGCAGCGTCCCGTGCAGAAGAACAGCGAGCTTCTCACACACAACCAGAGCCAACATTATATTCGTAGAGATCATGCTGCAAACGCCGCATTCCATGATCCTACTGCAGTAGTCCATTGCCGTTCTTTGAACTACTAGCGCATAGTCCGGAATGAAAGGCGTGACCTGTCTCGTGATTCCCTCTATCTTCTCAATGACCTGGAGGGCGTCATCTACACAGTGGCAGTGTTCTATTGAAGATTGTTGGTGTGTAGTCGGTGGGTGTGCACTCGGTGGGTGTGCACTCGGTGAGTGTGTAGCCGATTGATGTGTATTCGGTTGGTGTGTCGTCGGTTGATGTGTCGTCGGTTGATGTGTCGTCGGTTGATGTGTCGTCGGTTGATGTGTAGTCGGTTGGTGTGGAGTCAGGTGCGTAGTGGATTGGTCGGTATCTACATGAACGGAAAGGCCATTGTCCGCAGGATTGGATTTATGGGTTTGATGACTGAGTACCGCTGGGGTGAGCGCTGGTGAGAGGCCGATACTCTGATTCGTTGAGCAATCTGGTATATTCACTGATTTGTTTCGAAGGCGTGGATTAGCAAGGTTATTCGCGATCAAGGCAAGTATGAGGTTTAATTTTACCGTGCTTATTTACCCCATGGCTGTCAGTAGTACTTGTCGTTCGGATAGACCCATTTTCCAAACTGGACCGTTCATCTGGCGAACTGTTGATGAAGAGGTCTAATGACATGAGGTCAAAGGGCGTCATGTCCATCAGATTCACGACGGAGGGGTTTGACAGCTCCATTGACTCCGTTGAGTCGGATGGTGGCGGATTTTGAATAGGCATATGACTAGGTAGGTCTTTGAAGCTGCTATCTTGTGCATCTGATGTAGGATTTTCGGTCATCAGACCAGCCACCTGATCCTTTCGTCGTCGCTTTCCATCTGGTCTTCCCTCGGAGTAGTCACAAGAAACCCGGCGATCACGGCGTCGTTCGCACCCTTCTCTCTGACCATCGCATCGAAGCTAAAATAGCAAGTTAGCACATCATTTTGATTATTATCGGGAACTCAAGCAAGATAAATTGGCTATGGTCCTCCTAAGTATCCAGTGCGATGGAACTAAGAGGCATACCAAAAGAAACATACCTTTCTCGCTCGGCAATTATCACATGCCGATCGATAATGACCATTGCGATTCGTCGGACTTGGGGAATGTTCAACTTGCAAGGATTCCTCCTGGGAGCTGTACCGGAAAGTCGTGAACATCATTCGAATTCCAAACCAGCAGTAATCACAATGCTAGAGGCCATATCTTTCGTAGGGCTTCGGCTGATTTAAATCACCTATCGGGAGGTATTTTAGGCCGAGCCCCATAGGATGAGCAAGATGGCCCCCACAGAATGTTAGATTGGTATGCAGGCTGGAAATTTAGCCTAGCCTATGACAGCGAGATATTGCTAAGCTGTCTAAGGTCAGGATTTCAGACTAGAAAATTTCCCCTCAGTAAATTACATACACCCTAGTCTCGATCACTGATAGCACCCTAACATCTGTAAATATCCGCCAATACGGCTATATGAATACAGAGTAGTCCTGTTAAGAACGCAATGCCAGAGGCTGAATTTTACGTCCTCCTGTAATTGCCCACAAGACGAATCACCTAATTTTTTTAGCAATCAATATTCAATGAAACCTTTGTACATTCCGCGTATTGTCACCGGCGGACCGCTCGTTGCTGATAGGTTTCAAATTGATCCACTATTCCACAATGGTCCTAGTGGCAGGCTCGCTGCTAGGCCATACCCTAGTCTGACAAAAGTCCCTGATCGGGCACACCTGATGTACTGGCCAGTCTACTATCTGCTTAGTTTTTTTTACTTTTTGGCCCCATGATCCTTTCCATGAAAAGGGTCATCAAGATAAGCAGGCTTCATACTTAGTATCGCATGTAGACTGCGCTATATATGGTTTATAGGAGGCTTGTGCTGCGGGGCGACGTTGGCCATCTTGGAGGCCAAGCCGCGGAGGTCCACACGACACCGACGGTACTCCGTTGCTTGACTTACGCTAGGCATTACATAGTGAAAGAGGGGTCCGTGAATTGCCAACTGCTCTGTGGGGCGGCTGAGCTTTCTTAATCTGAACCTCTTAGCGCTGCGCTAGCCCTAGTTGGTCTCGAATATCGCTAAGCCATGATACTAAACTATGTCTAGGTTAAGAACCATATCGATAGTAGGCGCACTGTCGATTATCTTCGCTTAGGACAGGCTGGGCTTTGATAGGACGAGTCGCCAGATTAAAGAACCGGCACGATGGGAGAAAATATTAGGTGCATTAAGTATGACTCGTTATTTGATTGCTTAGACTGCGGATGGCTGCCGCGGCCCCCGAATATCCATAGCGGGCTATCTACCTTTGTTGATACAGAACGATTAGTTACTGAGTCCGACTATTGATTACTTCTGTAATCATATTAGGGCTATGGACATCCAAATACTTAAAGAAAGTCCAGTCCGCCTTTACCCAGCTAAGATGGTAGATTGAGGTCCAAAAAGATCCATTGTTTGGCCAATCTAATGTAATCGCTATATAATAAGGCGCAGTCAAATTTAATTAAAAGTCACTCGGGGCAATACTAGCGTAAAGACAATGCAAAGTCTTTAGTAATAGGCAACCATTTAGGTCTTATGTATATCGAAGTTCGCCGAAAATTTCGTAAGTCGTATATGAATATATAATATTATCTCAATATCCGTAGTGTCGTCTTTCGGTCTACACGCTTTAGGCAGGAGATGAGACATTTACATGACTCGTTAGAAAATGATCCAAAATCTAGCAAGTTAGCCGACAGTACTGCGGTAGCGCCTCATCCACGATATCAATTGATATTATACTACACATTAGTTTTGCGTATTTTCGTAGGGGCCAAGAACACCCAAAAGGCTTCAATATTTTGCGGCCAATGGAGAGTGTAACTAATTTGGCCCACACTCCGGTGGTATCAATCGGATCTCACTACATATATGATGAAAGCAAGAGGGGCAGGAGATACGCTCTTTATTGGCTGTCTGCGCGAAGCTAACGGTGTGATCTCCTTCCGTTGCGGCCCCCACCTCGGTTCCAACCGTAATACGACGGCCCGTCCGTCGCGACCCCCTAGCCTTGGCCATTTTTGGCGTTGCGGTCAAGCTTGGGAGAGAAACGCCAAGTGAAAATGTTAGCCACCAATTCTATAAATTACTCTTCACATGCAGTTGGGATCACTGGTGAGTCAAGGCTTTCTCGATCTCGTTAGTCTACGGGGCACATGTACGAAGACCTATAGCGCTCAGGGTTCAAAACCCCCTTCGGGATGGATTTTGATGCCTGAATGCCTTATTTCAGAACGGCAGAAAATT